>BQKN01051048.1:4180-15201 GCA_022839385.1 Asparagus kiusianus | reverse complement strand
TATATATATATATATATATATATATATATATATATATATATATATGTATGTATATATATATATATATGTGTGTGTGTGTGTGTGTGAAAACTTGTGTCCACTTAAGTGGATAGGGAATAGTGTGTCCACCAAAGTTTTTAACCACTCATATTGCCTAGGAATCCATGTATTATATAAAAAGATATTTTATATTAATAAATGTGTGGCTACAAACTTTGGTGGACATCAACTTAAGTTGATAGGAGTCTTGCTCTCTCTCTCTCTCTCTCTCTATATATATATATATATATGCGAAAAATGGGTATGCTTAGTACCAAGCACAAAAACTTGTGCTTGGTAGTGAGGTAGCATATTTTCCTCCACTCATTGAAATTGAGGCCCACATTCACATGGGTTGGAGAGTGGTTGGGAATTAGAATGAGTGAATGGGAATAAGATACCACACTACCAAGCTCAAAATTTGTGCTTGGTACCAAGCATACCTTGTGACGCCCAAGGTTCACATAAGGCTGTAGTCCATGGTAAAACCCGGATTGTCAAATCTACCAAGCACCAAACATCATGCTACAACATGCTTCACCATCACAGTCACTATCTCTCTAGTGGAAATAACAAATAGGTGAAGGTACAAAACAGGTAAATAATAGAAGTAGTACAAATCAGATATGCACAGAAGAAGTATATCAACAAATGAGCCCAACTTAAATAGAATGAAAATATCTCTAAGTCTGAAATACATCTCAATACAATGAGTCAAATGAAATCTCACTAAGGCACTCAGCCTCTACAAAATGAATACAACTCTAAGATCTGACAATGAACATAACTATATAGTGGAGCTTCAGTTACTAAAATTATGTGACGGCGACTATGCTAGAACTCCATCATCCTATGGCTCTTCGAAACTCTGATCAACCTGAAAGAGACAATTAAATAAAAAAAGAACAACAACAAGAGCGTCAGAGCGCTACAGTAAGATTACCTCCATCCGCCTCCAGGGGAAGGGCTGCTAGATGAAGTGGATGTTCTATCTATTAAGCATAGTCTACCTATATTATTTTCCCCGTATCTAATGGAGTTAATATTTAAACACCTACAAGACGAGACGTAGTACGTCGAGCAAAATAATTCGAACAAGGAAACCCTCATTTATATACCATATGTCTCAAGTTGTAGACACCTAAACATTAACACCGAACTAGAGACAAACAATCTAAACGAAGTCAATAATTAGAAACTCACAACACGAGACTAGTACGTCGAGCGAATAATCTAAACAAGGAAACCCTCATGTATATACTATATGTCTCAAGTTGTGAATTCCTAACTACCAAATTCCAACTCTATGAATGAGAACAGTACTCAAAAGAAATAATCCAAGCCTTAACCATATAGAACCAATGTCACAAATCTCGAACTACATTCTCAAGTAGTTGGCGCAATTATAAGAGAAAATCACCCAACTAAAAAATCACCATAGGCCATATCTTGTATGCCACAAATTAAAGAATATACCCTACTTATGGGTAATCTAACATAGAAATAACTATAACTGATAATACATATATGTGTGCATCTCTTTAGGCAATAGCGATACTCTTGTAATATTCTTACTCAATCGCTCTGCGGTAATAGGTTTTATCTTCCTATCCTGGATATATGGAATGACGATACTTTTGTAATTTCTTACTCAATCGCCTTGCGGAAATAGGTTTCATCTCCCTATCTCGGAGACATAATATGACGATACTTTTGTAATTTTTTACTCAATCGCCCTGCGAAAATAGGTTTCATCTCCATATCCCGGAAACATAATATTTGTTTACTCTTTGTATTTAGTATGTTAACATAACATAAATTAAGACTATGTGTACATATCTCGGTGTACGTGTCCATAACTAGTGTTCACCATCATCTCAGGTGTTAAACAACTCATAAATATTGTAATATAACAGTACAAGGTCAAGAGACTCGCTCGAAGACCAAAACAATCGAACAAAACATGCACAGGCTCAAAAGAGGTTGGCGGTCGACCGCAATTCTGCGGCGGTCGACGGCGACAGGTTTTCAGAGTTTCCCAGGCTGCTGCCTGGCATGCGGTCGAGCGCCATTTAGGCACGGTCGACCGTGGATAAATTTTCCAGACAGTGTAGGTTTCTGCATTGTGTTGAATTCATGTTGATTTTTGTGATCTAAACTAGTTTAAAACATGTGAAAATTACATGAAAACATGACAACAGCAGATGCATACTTCTAGAAACAATCTCAACATATATAGCATGAATATTTGCAACAAGAAATATGCTTAACCCTTAAACTTGTATAAAAAATAAAACAAACTCTTGTGTTAATCAAATTAGGATTTTTCCAACCTAATTACTCAAATTCTTCTATCTAAAGCATGGACTTTCAACATAATAAACATAAGCATGATTGTCAAACAACTTAGAAAAAAGATATATATTCATTAAGTCATATTTTTAACACTTAGGTATCACAAACCTAAGGTTTTCTCATCTTTAATCTACATGCAAACTCAATTAAAAGTCAAATTAGGTTTTAAACATGATTAGCACATGATTAACAAGATAAAAATGAATTTAAAAGCAACCCTAATGATCATGATCATATTTCTATTATAAATAGCAAGAAAAACATGTACATCTAATAATTTATTTAAGATCTAACAACAAAAATCTAATCTTTTTCGCATTAGATTACGATCTAAGCATGTAAACACAAGCGGCCCTGGGTTCACACAAGGCTGCAGTTCGAGGTAAAACCAGGAATGTCAAACCTGCCATGCACCACACCGTGCAATAACATATTTTACCATCACAATTACTATCTCTCTAGTGGAATCAACAACAGGTGTAGATACAAAGCAAGTAAAAGATTATACAACAAATATATGATGAAATGACAGTAATAATCTTATAAACCAAATAAGCTGGAATACTCAATGTCTTAAGTTAATAATAACAGTCTGGAGATCTCAACATGTCTCAAGGTACACCACATCTGATATAGGAAATAAGGCACACAGCCTTTACAACTCTAGAATATAAACCTCTCGAGTAAAGAAAAATGTCTCAAGTGGAGCACAAAATGAAATACATCTATAAAAAGAAAAAAAATAGGCGCTAACGAGACTCGCCCTCAGCCTGCGACTCTCTGGGCTCCGGGCTCGTTACCTGAAAGGGGGAGGGACAATGAGTGTCAAAGCACTAGCGAGCAACATCACAACCAATCCCAAAGGATAGGGCTCATTGTATATGAAAATACAGTTAATACATCATAATAAAAAAACATTTATTCTAAAACTAATAGATTTTAGTACTTAGGAAATTACAACACGAGCATAGGTATGTCGAGTGAAATAATCCAAACAAGGAAACCCTCATGTATATACCTTGTATCTTAAATTGTATTTCCCTAAATACCAAACCCAAAATCTAAAATAGGGAACAATAAAGAAAAATATACAAACCCATCTCTATCGATAAATGTAATCATGTCAGAGTCACAATAAGTGTCATGTCCAGCATCATATAATATGTCGTGTTCCAACCTCGGTTAAGTATCATGCTCAAGGTTTAGCAAAAAGTCCAAAACATGACTGTAATGGATTATAGTCCAACACGAGGACTTTAATGGATCATAGTCCAACACGAGGACTTTAATGGATTATAGTCCAACACGAGGACTTGGATGGATTATAGTCCAACACGAGGACTGTGTATATAAAACATGGAATGCTAATGCTAAAGATAAACATATCCTATTCTTGCACATTACCTCACTGTACAAATTTTAACTTGTGTCAGAAGTGTCATCTTACATGTGTAGATAAAATCGTAAACACTAAAATTTAATACCCGATAAACGAGGCAACTTCTCGTATTCAAAATTATAAATAGTACCCTCGATTATATGTACACTCTGTATATGTATATATGCAATAGGTGATTAAACAGAAACCCAAACAAAACAGAAAAAACTTCGATGAGTCGACTCATGATCAGTTATGAGTTGACTCATGACTCATGGGTCGACTCATAAACTGATGAGTCGACTCAGCAGAAACTTTAGACAACAGGTCTTGACTTCTAAGTCGCCACATGACAGTCATGGGTCGACTCAACCTGATGAGTCGACTCATAATCAGTTATGAGTCGACTCACAAGATGAAAACTGGATTTCTTCGAATTCTTCCACTACATTGATTTACATCTCCATAAACTATCAATTCTAAACTATGAGACAGTGAAAATTTTATATCAACCATGAGAAACGAATACTTGTATGTTAGATCTAACATTTAACCCCTAAACATAAAATGAGAGCATTTAATCAATGTGAAAACTTGTTTTTAAGTAAATTCCCAGATCTGGGTTTCCTCAAAAATTCGTTGGTGAGGACTTAGAGATCTGAAACACATGATTTCTAGTATCTACACTAATAAGAACATTAATTTATACTTGAAAATAAGTCTTAGGCTCAATAAAACTCTTGAAAAACGTATACAAACTCTTAAGAACATAGGAGAGGGATTGGGCGAGATGTTACTCGCCTCTGGTGTGCTAAAGAACGATTCCCTTCACTGCAAACCACAAGAAGCTGCTGAAATCCCCCGAAAATCTCCCAAAAACGCCCAAAAACGAACTAGGGTTTAGAGGGGAAAGGAGGCTAGGGTTTTCTCTAGAGAGAACTGATGAAAAGAAGTATTTTCGGGTAAGGGAGAATATATATGAACAGTTAAAACCCGACCCATAACCCAAACAAACCCGAACAACAAAACTGGAAAACCCTTAATGAGTCGATTCATGGTCAGTCGTGAGTCGACTCATGACTCATGGGTCGACTCATTAACTGTCATGAGTCGACTCAGCAGAAACATTTGACAATGGAAGTTGATTTCGTGAGTTGACTCATGTCAGTCATGGGTCGACTCAACCTGATGAGTCGACTCATGATGAGCTATGAGTTGACTCACGAGCTAAAAACTAGGTTCTAGAATCTGCCTGCACATGATTTGTAATTTTGCCAAACTCAATCTTATAACTGATGTATATATACATCCACATAAGCTCAAAGCGCTGGTTATCATGCACAACCATGACATAAAGATATTTATCATAAATAAATATTATTTTTCACTAATAATCACATATATAAATTATCAAAATTTACGGGGTCTTACATTCTTTCCCCCTTAAAAGAATTTCGTCTTCGAAATTCGGAAATCATATCTAACACGTAATAATACTAGAATAGCATGTCGAGGGTCTAATCCAACCCACACGCATACACATCTCGCAATATTAAACTCTAGAAAAGCATATAGTGATATTCATACTTAACTACCCAAAATGATAATATTCTTACTCAACCCCTAATCTAACGGAACTAGTACGTCAGACGAAAAATCCAAACAAAGAACCCCCCATATATATACCATGTGTTCCGAAAGATTAAGAATTAAGTGAAAATACCCTCATTCTAGTGTTAAATATAAATATCAAGATATATATATAAATACACAAGTAAGAATTCACATCATAAATAAATTTAATTAATTTACCTGTTCAAACAAATGTGGGTAGTCGCGTCGCATGTCCTCCTCGCGCTCCCAAGAAGCCTCCTCAACTCCACTTCGGTTCCATTGAACTTTCACCAATGGGATCACATTGTTCCTGAGTCTCTTATCTTCTCTAGCAAGTATAGACACTGGGATCTCAATAGTAGTCAAATCATCCTGAAGCTCAATCTCCGATGCATCCAACACTCGTTGCTGCTCCTCATCATGCAAGTGATTCTTGAGCATAGAAATATGGAATACATTGTGTATATTGGACATAGATGCTGGAAGATCTAGTTTGTATGACACAGCTCCAATGCGCTCCAAAATACGAAAAGGTCCAATGTACCTTGGTGCAAGCTTCCCTCGCCTCCCGAATCGCTGCACGCCTTTCATAGGTGATACCTTCAGCATAACCAAATCCCCAATCTGAAACTCTAGGGGTCTTCGCCTCTTATATGCATAGCTCTTCTGCCGACTCTGAGCGGCTAGATTTCGCTCCCTGATCAAAGCTACCTTCTCAGTAGTCTGCCTCACAAGTTCTGGCCCAAGCATCAAGCTATCCTCCGGCTCTGCCCAACATATCGGTGATCTACAGGGTCTCCCGTACAATGCCTCATACGGAGTCATACCGATTGTCGCTTGATAACTATTGTTATAAGCAAATTCTATTAGTGGAATATGATCCTCCCAGCTGCTTTGGAAGTCAATGACACATTCCCGCAACATGTTTTCTAACACCTGATTCACTCTCTCCGTCTGACCATCCGTCTGTAGGTGGAATACACTGCTATAAGATAGCCTGCTTCCAAATGAGTCCTGAAAACTCCTCCAAAAATGCAAAGTAAAAACCGATCCTCGATCTGACATGATCGTATCCAGAACTCCGTGAAGTCGAACTATCTCCCGAATAAAGATCCTCGCATACGCCTCAGCTATATAGGTAGTCCTCACTGGAATAAAATGTGTCGACTTCATCAACCGGTCCACTAGCACCCAAACAGAATCATTCCCCTTCTTCGACTTTGGCAATCCTACAATAAAGTCCATAGAAATATCCGCCCACTTCCATCTAGAATAAGCAAAGGCTAAAGTGTCTCTGCCGGTCTCTGATGCGCTGCTTTCACCTGCTGACAGGTAAAACACTTAGCCACATACTCCATAATCTCTCTACGCATACCACTCCACCAAAAATATCTCTTCAGGTCCTTATACATCTTGGTAGTCCCTAGATGTACTGTGTACCGAATACGATGCGCCTCATCAAATAACTCTCTCCTCAGCTCTGCACTGGCTTGCATAACCAATCTACCCTTCATCCATAGACCTTCGTCTGTTCCAATGGTCCAATCGACCTTAGGCTCTTTGGAAATCTCCACCTTACGGATTTGAATCCAAGAATCTTCCAACTAAGCTCTGACAACTCTGTCACTCTAAGATGGCTGCACTAATACAGCTCTCAAAAATGCACTAGTACCACCAACCTCAGGTCTAAAATCAAACTGGCTAAGGGTGAGAAGATCTCGATATAATGAGCACCTCAAGGTCGCAACCTGATGTCGACGCGTCCTACTCAAAGCATCTGCTACGACATTCGCCTTCCCCGGATGATACTGAATTGTGAACTCGTAGTCCTTGATAAACTCAATCTACCTCCACTGTCTCTGGTTGAGTTCTTTCTGAGAGAAAAGATATTTCAGACTCTGATGGCCTGTGAACAACTCAAACTGCACTCCGTACAAATAGTGCCTCCATGACTTCAGTGCAAATACCACTGCTGCAAACTCCAAGTCATGAGTGTGATAGTTCTGCTCATGCACTCTTAACTGCTGTGAGACATAAGCTACCACTTTCTGCATCTGCATGAGGACGCCTCCCAATCCTACCAAAGATGCATCTGTGTAGACGACGAAGGTCCTGTCGCTGCTCGGAATAGTCAAAACTGGTGCTGTAGTCAACTTAGCCTTTAATGTATCAAAGGCCTCTTGGCACTCTGTACTCCAAATAAACTGTACACCCTTCTTCGTAAGACGTGTAAGTGACGTTGAAATCTTCGAGAAGTCCTGGATGAACTTCCTGTAATAGCCTGCCAATCCCAAAAAGCTACGAATATCAGTCACCGTCTTTGGCGGTTCCCAATCAAGCACTGCTGTAACCTTAGCTGGGTCTACTGATATGCCCTCTCTGCTGATAACATGGCCAAGAAATCTAACCTCAGAAAGCCAAAACTCACACTTGCTGAACTTGGCGTATAACTGGTGCTCACGTAGGGTCTGCAAAGCTAATCGGAGATGCTTCTCATAATCTGCCTCCGATCTTGAATAAATAAGGATGTCGTCGATGAAAACAATCACGAACCGATCTAAAAGGGATGGAAACCCCGGTTCATCAAGTCCATGAATACCACGGGTGCATTGGTCAGTCCGAATAGCATGACCAAGAACTCAAAAGATACATATCGCGTGAGGAAAGCGGTCTTGGGGATATCCATCTCCCGAACCCGCAACTGATGATAACCTGAACGAAGATCAATCTTCGAGAAGAACTGCGCTCCCTACAACTGGTCGAACAAGTCATCAATCCTAGGTAGTGGATACCTATTCCGGATAGTGACCTTGTTCAACTCCCGATAATCTATACACAATCTCATACTGTCATCCTTCTTCACACGAAGAGGACCAGCGCGCCCCACGAAGAATGGCTCCGACGAATAAAACCCTGAGCTAACAACTCATCCAACTGGGTTTGAAGCTCTCTCATCTCAGCTGGCACCATGCGATAGGGTACCCGAGATATCGGGGCTGTGCCCGACTGTAACTCAATACAAAACTTAACCTCTCTCATAGGAGGTAACCGAGGTATGTCCTGAAAGACATCCTGAAAATCCGAGATAACTCTAGTTTCCAACAAATCAGTACTCTGATCCCGTCGCATCGCCTCATCGATGAACGCTAGAAATGACTCCGCAAAACGGTTGCCCTGAGAAGTGGCCAGAATCATCTCGGACCCATCAGACGTTCACAATCTGACTGTCCTCACAAAACAGTCTATACTAATATGGTAGGATGACAATTAGTCCATACCAAGGATGATATCGAACTCGGACATATGCAAAACTATCAGATCGACTATGAACTTGGACTCGTCTAAACTGATAATACACCTCCTACAATTGCTCTCCAGAATCAATACCTCTTCTAGAGGGGTGGAAACTGATAAATGGGTGTCTAACGGATAAGCTACGAGCTGGAGTCTAACCATGAAAGTATACAAAATGAAAGAATGCGAAGCTCCCGAATTGAAAAGAATACAGGCGGGAAAGGAATTCACGAGGAACGTACCCTCCACAACTGCTCCGCTAGCACTATGATCACGGGGAACCATTGCATATACTCTGCCTGTGGCTGAAGGCTGCTCTACTGCTGGTGCTGGAAAATGTGGGATAATCTACCCCTGGTGAGCCTCCTGGACTGCTCGAACCTACCCCTCTGGCCTCTGCACTGCTGGTGGTGCCTCAAGCCTGACCTGTTGGCCCTGGCCTCTGCCCTGCTGTTGCTGCTGCTAGTTTGGACCCCTGCCTTGCTGAGCTCCTGCTGGTGCACTACGACACTCTGATGCCTTGTGTCCCACCTTACGACAGTTAAAGCAAACCCCTTGGAACTTACGCTATTGATGCGCCCTTTGATCCTGTTAGGGTCCCTTCTTATGAGAGCCCTGCTGTTGCGGCTGGTATCCAGACTATGGTCTCTTGTTCTTCCCCTTGTCTCTAATATGTCCCACCTTAGTCTTCCCCTCCTTGTCCTTCTTAAACATAGCCGTCTCATTCTCCTGTGAGGTGGCAGCCTCAGCTACCTCTCGGACTGAATAGAACTTCCTCGAGACGAGGTATCAGCGAAGATTAGGGCGAAGCCCTGCTAGGAACATCTGAGCCTGTCGTTCTCTTGTCTACCACATCCCTGTGAAATACAGCAACTCCATGTACTTGCTCTTAAACTCTGCAACTGACATGTCCCCTTGAGTCAAACGGGACAACTCAAATTCCTTCCCAGTCCGTGCTATAGAAGAAATGTACTGCCCATCAAAGAAGTATGTGAAGTCCTCCCATGTGAGAGTCATCCTCTGCTCTGGAGTAAACTGGAGTCGGTACCATCTCCCGGCATCTCCCTTTAGACTGTAAGATGCTAACCTCTGCTTCTGCACTGTGTCCACATTGAGTATGTCAAGTATGTTACTCACATCCTCCTTCCACTTGTGGGCTACAAGTGGGTCTGAAGAGCCCTGGAACTCCGGTGCTCTTATCTTCTAGTACCTATCTACCAAGCAAAGCCAAGCCTCCTGCTCCGTGGCTCTATCCGGTACCGCGAAGGAATAGCTGTAGGTACTACCTCTAGGTCTCTCTCTCTGATTGGGACGGCTGGTATCCCCTGTGGTGGAACTACTGGTGGTGGTGGTGTCCGTGGCGCTATACGACTTGTCACTAACTCCTCAATGGTTGTCATCCTGGTAATAAGAGGGGCCATGATATCCACCAAATACTGAGGAGCCTGCTGCGGCTCGGGTGGTGCCTGCCCCTGCTCGGGTGGAGCCTGTTGTAGTGCAGGTGGAGCCTGCTGGGGCTCTGCCTGAGCGGCTCTTCGAGTACGGGGTCTGCCACGTCCTGCCATCTGATCATAAGAAAATAAAAGTTGCATGAGCCAAACTAGGCATATATACTTACAAAATGTATCACAATACAATTTTCACAGCATATAGTATTCACGCATATACTTTAAGGGGCTGTTTGTTTCACATTTTTTTGGGGATATAGGGTGGATTTCAAGTTTTGGGATGTAAAAAGTACACTTTTTGAGTTTTGAGATTCCATAAACTTTGTTTGTTTCAAAAATAATTTTGGGATATTGAATCCCTAAATTATAAACAAATAATATATTTTTAGGATTTGTGAAATCCTCTCTTTTGTTTCAACCTTTTTTGGGGATATAAGGTAGATTACAAGTATTTTTGGGTTTCAGAATTCCATAAACAATGTTTGTTTCAAAACCAATTTTGGGATATTGAATCCCCAAATTATAAAAAAACTATTATATTTTAGCATTTGTGAAATCCTATTTTTGAGAGAGAATTTGGGTTGGATATTACACCTATATATTATTAAAAAATTATTATATTATATTATATTAGCATGCTATACTATACAATAATTAATATAATATAAAATTAATATATTATATATAATATTATAATAATATAATATTTAATATAATACATCTATTCCTCTATTAATAATAGGAGGACCCAAGAATCACTGTTCATGCTGTAGTAAATACTGCAGTAAATGACTGTAGCATTATATATATATTTTATACATTATATATATTATATATAATATATATTTTTTATATAATATTATATATATATAATATATAATATTATATATATA
>BQKN01051047.1:36603-55895 GCA_022839385.1 Asparagus kiusianus | reverse complement strand
CAAGGATAGAGCTCGCCTAACCGCATTGAAGCTCGCCTGAATGAGATTCGCCTACACAGCTCGCCTGCACAGCTTCTCCTACACAGTCTCGCCCGCACAGCTTCGCCTACACAGCCTCGCCTGCACATTGAACCAAGCTCACCTGTAACGGTTGAAGCTCGCCTGTAAGGATGTCTGTCTGCAAGGATAGAGCTCGCCTAACAGCATTGAAGCTCTCCTGAATGAGATTCGCCTGCACAGCTTCGCCTGCACGGCCTCGCTTGCATATTGAACCAAGCTCGCCTGAAGCCTTAAAGCTCGCCTGAAGACTGAAACTCGTCTGCTTGTCCCAGGCTCGCCTGAAGGCCTAGCTCGCCCGATAGCTCGAAGCTCACCTGTTTAGCTGACTCGCCAACACGAAGGTTCGAGTTCGCCTGAAGGCCAAGCTCGCCTGACAGCCTGCACCTTGCTTGTGCGGACTAAGCTCGCCTAACAACTAGAAACCCGCCAGCATTGTCAACTGCCCACTTGGAGTATGGTAACAGTCACGTTAGTGGTCAAATCCCACGAATCAAGGGAGAAATCATGACGCTCCTCACCTAGCAAGAATAGGACGGCTGACAGGACCCCCTAAGTGGTCACATCCCACAGCTAGGGCGGCTGGCTCCCTCACCCCTACTAGTGGTCAAATCCCACAAATCAAGGGGTGACCCATGCCATCTCTGGCCTATTTAAAGCCACTTTCAGCCAACGTGAAAGAGGTTGATTGGCTATTGCTTGCTTAAGCTAGCTAATCTTCCAAAGGTTAAACCTTGGCTTATTTGCTAAAGGCTCCCTCATTTGAAGAGAATCGTCTGAACTCTCAGACTTGAGGCTCTGAGGCTCTTTGTAAGCTCTTGCATGGTAGCTCTCTCCAAGCAGTCAGTCGACAAGCACAAACCCCCTGTTTGGCCTCGGGTATAGTCAAACTCGATCAGCACAAGCTTCTACTGCGTACTAAAGCTTGCCCGCAACTTCGATCGGATTGTCCAAGGGAAGCAAACTTGGCGTGAGAACCGAGGGAGGCATCCTATCCCTACCAAAGACCCCACGTTAAACAAGGAGGGCATTCCCTCAGCTTCTATTATAATTTCGATTCATTAGTTTGTAATAAGCTATTCTTATAAATACAAATGACATCCCTGTTTCGGGAGATCAAAATTCATACCTGCACTCTCAAAGCTTCCTTAAGATAAAATGAGCTCTCAGTACCCTTTAAACTAGTTAGGCAAGTATCTAACTTGGGTCTAAAAGGGAAACTACCATGAGGCCCGAACCCTCGCATAGAAAGTCATCTGCTATGGGTACTATTGGCCTAATATATTGGTTGAGTCAAGGCGACTCGTCTCTCAGTGCAAAAAGAGGTAGTTCTTCTCATCCATCATGTGAGCAATGGCAATTGAACTAACTTTCATCCTGAGTCCTTTACCATTTGCTCAGTGGGGACTGGACTTGCTGGATGCTCTCCCCCAAGCTTTAGGATAGAGGAAGTTTCTCATTGTGGCAATCGATTACTTCACCAAATAGGTTAAAGCTGAACCACTGGCTAAGATTGGTGAAAGTAATGTCGCAAATTTTGTATGGAAGTCCACCATCTGCCGTTTTGGTGTGCCCTGATCCTTCCTAACTGACAATGACACCCAGTTTGATAGTGAAAGCTTGTAGGTAATAAAAATTGCCCTTACATAAGAGAGCTCAAAGTAAGCAAAGATCTCCTGCATTCAAGGGGCCAAGCAAAAGCTCGATTACACGAGCCAAACCTCGCCTGTTTGTTTGGCTTGCTTATACATGCTAAACCTCACCAATCTTGCATGTTTCCTTGATTCGCCAGCACAAGTCAAGCTTGTCTGATTATCGAGCTCGCCAGTTGGAGCTCGACCTCGCCTAAACGCCTTGCTCGCTTGTTGTGAGTTCGCCCACACGAACTCAGCTTGTAAACGAACGTCAGCTCACATGCTCGAGGTCCCCGCTAGCTGACCATGCCTATTCGCCAAGCTCGCCTAAATGTTCAAGCAGCTCTCAAGCTCTCCTACAAGCAGTGTAAATGGCTGCTTGCTTGTGGGAGTTGGTCCATCCACTTCCCACATCCTCAGTAATGAGGCATGGCTCCCATCACCCCTATAGTGGTCATATCCTATAGCTATAGGGGGAGTATGCTACTCCTTACTCCTATTAGTGGTCACATCCCACAAATTAAGGGATGACCCATTATGCCATCCCTTGCCTATTTATAGGAGCTCTTTGCCAACCTGAAAGGGGTTCAGCAAACAATAGAGCCAGCTAACAATTTGGTGGAGAAGCTTGGCATTCTCAAGGCTCTTCAACAGAGGCTCTCATTGGCTTGCTTGGTAGAACCTTCCTAGCTCTTTGCTTGGATTGTTGAAGTAGACTCAATATGAATTCTCAGATTTGAGACTCATTAGCTCTCTGCAAACTCTTGCATTGTAGCCAACTCTACGCATTCGGCCTTGGTACTCATCAAGTCCAGGTATAATCAAATTCAATCACACAAGAGCTTCTACTATGTACTAAAGCTCAGCCACATTTTTTATCGTATCGTCCAAGTGAAGCAAACTCGACACAGGCATTCGAGGGAGGCGTCCTATCGCTACCAAAGAACCCACGTTAAACAAGAAGAGCATTCTCTTCACTTCTGTTGTAATTTAATTCTTGATTTGTAATAAGCCATTCTTATCAATACAAGTCTTTGGAGAACAAGTTTTTATGCCCCACAGAAGATGGAGACCATAGTGGGAGGTACCGTTTCTTCAACCGAAATAGTGGTAGACAGTACGATGACATTACTGAAGGGACAACCGTCGAGTCCCTCATGATAGAGTTTAACCATGTTAAGTACGAGGAGTACTTATCTTCTTCGTCCTCTAGTAGTAAAGATTCTCGCTGATACCTCAGAGTTACGCACGCAGCCCAGCCCAAAGTGGCTGAGGCAGCCATGCCCGAGAGCTCTGCCCGAGCAATAGCAGGGGGTTCAATCTCCTCCAAGCCAGCCAAGGCTAAGCTAAAGGCCAAGAATGCAAGCCAAGGGGATGCTCATTGGGTTACCAAGCAATCAACGGAGTCCCCCATAGAAGAGGAGACAACTGTTCATATCGGCAAGGACCACGCATTTATAGTCAACATGAATACTCCTCTCTCTAAGAGAGCCCAACGGTAGTGATGACAAGCTCTCGACCGCCAAGAAGCCCAAGCCTTCACATCCTATGATGGCCTAAATTACTATTTATGCCTAAAAAGAGCCAAGCAGGAACGTAAAGTTCCCAGTTTTGATAGACTACATCAATCAGGTGAGCCCACCTACTCAGGAGGGTTTCGCTCTGGTAGCAAAGTTCCAAAAACAGGTAAACTTGGCGTTTCAAGCAAGCCTGACATTTCAGGTGAGCCTCACTCCAGCAGCAAAGTTCTCCATTCGGACGAACTAAGCAAGACAGGTGAGCCCACCAACTCTGGTGGGCTTTGCTCCTCAAGCTACATTTTTAGATTTAGCGGACTGCCTAAATCAGGCAAGCTACCTAAGTCATGCGAGCCCCCCAAATTAGGAGGGCTTCGTTCTTCAAGCCATCTTCCCAGATCAGGCGAGCTAAGTTAGGCGAGCTCCACGATTCGAGCGAGTTGCACCTTCAAGCAGGCAATCTCCTCTTATCAGGTGAGCTTCACGTCACAAAAGAAGCCGCTATACAAGTGAACCCTATCAGCCTCGTCCGCAAGCATGCCTTGGCTAAAAAAGCAAAACAAAGACCAGTCAAATAGGCGAGCCTTGCTTTTATGAACAAGGAGTTGTAGCTCTCTAGAACATGAGACCTAGCCTATCAAGGCAGGCTCGCCAGAATTCAACACTTGAAGAATTTTCCAAGTGTTCCCACAATTCTTCTTTCGAACTTTCTTCACATGATTGCTTGTTTGGTTCTGCTAACACCAGGGGTTGTCACCATCAACCAACAGGGGATCTCAGGTACCATCTGACTCGCAAGCGCACTATTCATGAGGCCAATCCTCAGTGCCACTATAAGAGACTCATCAAAGTAGTGCTTGCTGATTGCTAGTGTACCAAGGCACCGAAACCTTCGATGTTCGAAATGCTTTCTCAGCAACCTCTAGAGTCAAGACTTCCTCGTCGGAGACGCAATCGCTGGAGGAGAAATGCTACTGATGATTTGGAACTCTCGGCCACTACGGTAAACATGGCGGGGAAAGGAAAAGCTAAGTATTCGGATTCGTCAGATCCGAACTTTTCCCTGGGATTCAAATACCTCCCCATTAAAGGTGAGGGTGTCTACCTACACACCCATAGGCAAACAGGGGTGACCATCCTATTTGATTATTCCCGCTTGTCACCTATCTGCGACAACGAGGATGAGGCATGGTCAATGGCGACAACGTCTCAAACCTCAAGTTCAGCTTATGACAAGTATGCAAAGGTGCACATGGTAGACGGCTCTGATGACATTATCCGAAGAGTCAAGGAGCAACAAGTGGCCATCAACTCCTTGAAGGAAATGATGGAACAACTTCTGAACAAGAAGAAGAAGAGGAATTCACGGAATCAACGAAGATCTTCGAAGAACAGGGAACAAGAGCCCACTCCTCCTAACACATCTGAAGAGGAAGATAATTATAGATCGCATTCGGATTATTCATCCAAATCTTCAAGAAAAGTGTTACATGCTGGTACCACTACTCGGGACAAGAGGCTTGATTAGTTCCAAAGTCAACTCAATGCCCTGAAGCTCTAGAATAGCATGAATAAGCTGGGGGTGGTTAGGCCATACCCAGTCAAATAGGATACAATACCTTACTTGGCAAAGTTCAAACCAATGAGCTTAGTTGTGACGCCCCACGGTTTACACAAGACTGCAGTCCTAGGTGAAACCCAGATTGTCAAACCTGCCAAGCACCAACACCATGCTATGATATGTTTCACCATCACAATCACTATCTCTCTAGTGGAAACAATATATAGATGAATATACAGATAGGTAAATAATCAAAATCGAACAACACTGAAAATATACACAGAAGAAGCATAAGAAATATTACTAATGAGTCCAACTGGAATGAAGTAGATATATCGCTGAGTCTGAACTGAATCTCAAATACAACAAATCAAATAAACAAAGTCTCACAAGAGTTCTCAATTCTAAAATAAAATACCAATCTAGAGTCTGAAAATAATCAACTACATGTGGAGTTCTGTAATAACTACAAAATATAATAAATAGATAAACAGAAAACTAAGATGTCCTATCAACCTGCGACTCTCCATGCGGCAGACTCGCTGCCTGAAAGAGGGGAACAACGAGCGTCAAAGCGCTAGAGAGATCATCACTACCTCTCCCCAAGGGAAGGGATAGGAGTATATAGAAAATAGAGTCAGTACATACATATAACAAATCATTCATATAGCTCTCTATGAATGAAAAACAAATAGTCAAGGAAACATACTCTAATCTCCAACATAAAGAATAAATATCTCATCTCGAAGTACATCCGAGCAGCCTGCTCTAATATAAGCAGATGTCAATCAAAACAAAACGAAATATAACTACCGTCCATAACGGGTGTGCCAAAATCTCAAAGTAAATACCCTACTCACGGGTAGTCTATCATGGAAGTAAAACTTATAACTGATCAAAGATCTATGTGTGTATTATCTTGTGCTATAGCGATACTCTTGTAATGCTCTTACTCAATCGCTCTGCGGCAATAGGATTTATTATCTCCCTATTCCGGATACGTGTAATAACGATACTTTTGTAATACTCTTATTCAATCGTTCTGCGGCAAATAGGTTTCATCTCCCTATTTTCGGGTACATCTAGAACAATACTATTCATATGTGTTTATCAGTTTAACTCATGTCGAAAGTGTGTCAATCTAACACAATCTAGTATACATGCACAAATCTCGGTGTGCGTGTCCTCATCTGAAGTTCACCATCATCCCAAGTGTTAAACAATCACTAACATCATAGTCTATCATCATTAGATCGAGAAATCTGCTTGACAAACCAAAACCAAGTCATATAAACATGCACAGCTAAAACAGACTGGTGGTCGACTGCGACGGGCTCCAGAGACTACCCAAGTCTCTATCTTGCATGCGGTCGACCGTGAACCCAAATTCTAGTTTCTTCACAGATTTGTGCGCGTGTCGTGTTCACGTTGTGTTTTCTTAATATAAACATGTTTAAAACTTCATGAAACTTATATGTGTTCGCGGGAAAAATTATTTCCATTGATGTCATTGTTTTCTTGAGCAACAGTTTATCGGTTACAAAAGATCCGGTCTTTTTATAAGATCCGGTTACAACAAAATCAAAGAAAAATCTTAAAAGATCATAACTTTCATTTTCTGGAACAAATCACAAGATCCTGTTTTGCGGTCTCTTGCTTGTGTGGGTTCTTTGCCTGCGTCGGGGTTAATCTGTGGATCACCGCGTGATCTTGATCCGGTCAGATCTACACGGTATGACGGGTGTTATTTCACGAAGGAAATAACAGCCGGGGGGATTATTTCACCAAGGAAATAATAGCCCTAAGTAATCGAAATCGACCAAGCGAAACCGATACTCTTCTCGGGATCAAAAACCAAGTTTTGATCCGGAGGATGACCGTGTGGATCTCAGATCTGATCTCTCTCGAACTCCTACCATATTTGACGTGGATGATCGTCAAGAACCAGATCTAAAAAGTCCGAGTCTTCAAAGCTTCAAGATTCCGAAGTTGAGCTCTCAATCTAGCAGAGTTTCCCCTCAAAAGTTCACCAAAAATCCAACCTTTAAACAATGAGCCCTCCTTCTCTATTTATAGGCATCTCAATCCAGATCTGAGCTCAGATCTGGGCCCAGATCTGGGTGGCTCAGCCAGGTGGCTCGGCCACCTAGGTGGCTCGGCCAAATGGCTCGGCCACCTAGGTGGCTCGGCCACCAAGCCACCTAAAAGGTGGCTCGGCCACCGAGCCACCAAGAGGTGGCTCGGTGAGCCACCTAGGAGTGGCTCGGTTTTGGCGAGCCCTCCAGGTGTTTGCTTCTTCGCCCGTTTTCTGGTTTCGCGGTTTATCCGAACTTCATTGTTGATCTGGACTCTGATTTGGCAGTCCAGATCCTGATTTGGCAGTAAATCCGCTTTGGTGTTCGAGTTCGAGTCCGCTCCCGATCTTGTTTGATGTGGTGGACTTTACGGTTGGATGACTCTGATTCATCAACCCGTTAGCTTGATTGGGCAAGCGATTGGATGTATTCCGTTGTTTGCGTGCGGCTCGTTAACCTCGTCACCTCGTTAATCCGCTTCGTCGCGTCTCACTTGGCTTCGGTGTTATGGTCTAACGACCATGCTTGGATATATCGCCCGATGGTTCGTTGGTTTGTCGAATCACCGTGTCGAGCTGTGTTAAGGGACCTATAAGCAGTTTTATACGCCTACAGATACCCCCTTCAAAGTATTTCAGCCTCATTCTTTTATAGAAGAGTCTGGGATACTTTGGATATGATTGTCCCAACCTTCAATCGGTGTAATGGGACCTTGGAATGGCTTCTATTCTTGATTCTTTCAATCCTCCAGGCTATTCGGTGCTTTGTCGAATATCTGCAAGGGTTCCGGTGCTGCATTTATTGTCTGACCGTTGTCGAAATTTTGAACTTGAAGTCAATTCCTGATTTTCTGATCTTTAGCTCGTGTTTGCTGTTTCAACATAGAACCGACCATCGATTGTTGGCGTTGAGTCTTCATTTGCAACGCGTTGTCCGGCGTTTGAGCTTCATTGTGACGCATTGTCCGGCGTTTGAGCTTCATTGTGATGCGTTGCCCGGCGTTTGACAAAGTTTATACTCGTACGTCTGCTGGAGTCTTGAGAAGCAGTTTGTACTCTTATACTTTTCGGAGTGTGGCGGTGCTGCAGGACTAACTATTACAGTTGTTTCGTCTGCATATATGGATCTTATCCCGAAGTTGTTGGATGCTCAAGTCACGAGACCAACTAATGGAGCTGGTGCGTCAATGACTCGCATTTATAGAATTTTTGGCAAATTCTCAGCCTTCAACGGGTTTGATGAGCCTTTACCGACTACCGTTTGAGTCGGGCTAGCACGCGGATTGTTTAAGTTCGTCCCGCATGTGACGTTAAGCTAAAAGAGTTAACCCTTTTAGTGCTACGATATTGAATACGTAGACTTCGTCTTTCTCCTGTAAAAGACTAAACAGCGACGTGTATCAGACGTTGACTTAGGATTTTTGGCAAATCCTCAGCCTTCAACGGATTTGATTAGCCTTTACCAACTACCGTTTGAGTCGGGCTAGCATGCGTAATGTCTAAATCCGTTCCGCATGTGATGTTGTGCTAATGAAATGAACTCCCTTAGACTCGCTGCTACGACTTCGAATATGTAGACTTCGCCATTGTTATGGGAATAGGCTACCCGGCAACGTGTATTAGACGCTGACTTATCCCTACTTAGGCTTCGGGATAAAGGTCCCCAGAATCAGGTTCTGGTGTCTTCTTGGACAGTAAAAGACTAACCTGGCGACACGTGTTAGGCGTCGGCATATCCTTTCTTAGGATTCAGGATGAAATTCTCCATACGTGTAAGGCATGGATTTTGGTGTTATTAATAACAACCTGTCACAATGTTGAATATGTGGGCGGGTGTTCTTTTTAACGGTTAAGAACTAACCGGCAGCGCGGGTTAGGCGCAGACTTATCCCTGCTTAGGTTTCAGGATAGGATACCCTAGAATCGAACTCTGGTGTCTTTTTCTATAGAGAAAGACTAAACCGGCAGCGCGTGTTAGGCGCAGACTTATCCCTGCTTAGGATTCGGGATAAACTTCCTAGGATGAATCCTAGATTGATAAATTCTTGGAAAAGGTTGGTGTGGGAAAGGAAGAATTTTATATTCTATTTCCCGATCTTCTTTTAGGGCAAAGACGAACCCGATGCGGGAGAGGAAGAATTTTATATTCTATCCCCTAACACTGAAGAGGAAGAATTTTATATTCTATCTCCAGTTAGAAAGGAGACTCGAGGTGGGATCTCCACCTCCAGAATCCGGAAAGGTGAAACTAAGAGTGGAATCTCCACTCCGAGAATCGAAAAGATTCGGATAACCCTAACTGTCGGAAGGTTTGATGATACAGGTGTATCTTCTTCCCTGCCTCGGGAGCTTAGTGATCCTCATGGGAGCTTGAGGATAGGTGATTCTCATGGTATCTTGAGAATAGGAGCGTGGATGGAGCCAAAGAAGATGGTGAAAGAAGTCGGAAGAAGCAAAACACAAAAGAACAGGGAAGACTGACAGTTCTCTGTCCGGTCGACCGCAGCACACATGCCGGTCGACCGGAAAAACCTGCACAATGCAGGGTTTGAGAAAACTCTCTGGCCGGTCGACCGGACCAAGCCTGGCGGTCGATCGGATCGTGATTTCTGGGTTTTCCTGTTTTGTTTTGGATTCTATTTTGACAGGGATTCCTGATTCTTTTGGGCTTGTTTATTTACAAGATTTCCATCCACGTTTGCACATCTATAAATAGGATTGTTTTAGGGTTCTAAACAATCAGACCTAAGGGAGATAGAAATTTTAATCATTGTATTAGGGTTTAGAGAGAGAGTTGAGAGGTTGTTCTCAATTCTAGTGAGATTGTGAGAGAGGGATTGTAATCTTTTCATACTCATAATCTAGAGAAGGTATTTTCCTTTGCCATATTGAATTGTTTCTTGTGTTTTGGTCATCCTCTTCTCAACCCACCTTTTGGTAATTCCGCAACCAAAGGGTGCTCGCACGGCAACTCGTATCAAGTTGGTATCAGAGCACCGAGATCTTGTGAAGGGGGAACCTGTGTATGGTCCTTACTCGCTCACATTACAAGAGTCTTGGCAAGATCCTTATTTCATTGGAAGAAGTCCACGATTTAAGGAAGGAGAAGATGGCTGAAGGAGATAATTCAGCGAGGATTGATGCATTAGAGAAGCAGATCGAGACGATAGGGTCGACGCTCACAAAACTCGTCGGTCTCATCCAAGAAGGGAACGAAAAGGGGGAATCTTCTTCTAGGTCTAAGAAGAAACCTATAGAGTCTGGTGGAGAGAGCGAGCTTTCAGGCTCCGACGAGGAGGACGAGACCGTCAAGGCTGCACCGCATCAAGGGGGTAAGAATTCTTACCAGAATCTGAAGATTAATTTCAGAGTGGAGATTCCTATTTATGATGGGAGTGTTGACGTCGAGAGGCTTGATGACTGGATCGAGCGTATGGAGACCTATTTTACTCTTTATGGCTATTCGTCAAAAGAGAAGATTGTGTTCGTGACTTTAAAGCTTTCAGGACATGCGTTGACGTGGTGGAAATCCTATTGCAAGCAGGAGAAGAAGGCGGTGTCGTGGAACAAGTTCAAGGAGCTACTTAGGAAACAGTTCTATCCGGTGGGATTCCTTGAGGAGCGTTGGTACAAGTGGTATGGCTTGCGCCAAAGGGTCAATCAAATCGTTCAAGAATACACTACGGAGTTCCAACAGCAGGCGATGGTCCTTAACATTACGACAGAGGAATATTCTGTGTTTATGAAGTAAATGGCGGGATTGAGCGAATACATCCGAAAGGAGATGAGGTTATTCACGGTCGAGACTATTGCAGATGCGAATGTGAAGGCCATTGCCATTGAGGGCAAGCAAAAGAAGAGCAACGAAGCAAAGGGGGATGCAAAGAAAGTTGGAGGGGAGTCTAGTGGTTCTCAGTTTAAGGAGGAGAAGAAGAAGGGTGATCCAGGGAAAACAGGGCTGATTTGTAGTCACTGCGAGAAGACAGGGCACGAAGCTGATTGGTGCTGGGAGAAGTATCCTCATCTCAAGCCAAGAGGGTTGAAGAAGAAGGAGGAGAAAAAGGCATACATGATAGCTCAAGGTCCGAAAGAAGTCTCGGGGATGACAGAGCCTAATAGCAGTCTCAATCTTATGACGGGGAAACAGGCCACGAAAGAGGACGACGACCCGAGAGAGTAGCTCTTTGTTCTTAAGTTGCAAGTGAAGACCAGTTTGGTTGATGCTATAGTTGATTCAGGCAGCGAGAAGAATTTGATATCTGAAGCATTGGTTCAGAAGCTGGGTCTGAAGACGGTCAAGCATCCGAAGCCCTATCCATTGGGGTGGATTCAGAAGGAGACGGGACTGAGTGTAGTTGATCAATGCACTGTCAGATTTGTGCTCCACGAGTCATATATTGACGAGGTTACGTGTGACGTCGTTTCATTGGATGTTTGTCAGATTATATTGGGCAATCCGTACTTATGGGATAGATATGCGATCTACAAGAGGCGGGCTCAGAAGTATACATTCACCAAAGGTGGTGAAAGGTTCATATTTCGTTCGGCATCTCTTCCGAGGGAAACAAGCTTGGGGACAGTGACGCGAGTGAAGAGGTTAGTGAATGTAAGCAAGAAGTTTGTCTCGCTGTGCATTAGATTTCTAGAACAACCATCGAAAGAGGATTGCGATTTGGAGCGAAAGGTGACTACGACGAGACGTGGGATGGATGAGTTGTTTCCGATCGGACGTCGAGATCAGATTCCTAGCAAGGCCAGGTGGTTCAGAAAAGAAGGAGGGGCTCACAAGTTCTCTCAACTGAAGTTCTAACTTGAATGGGACTTCAAGTTCCTAAAGGGGGGACCCATGATACAGGTGTATCTTCTTCCCTGCCTCGGGAGCTTAGTGATCCTCATGGGAGCTTGAGGATAGGTGATTCTCATGGTATCTTGAGAATAGGAGCGTGGATGGAGCCAAAGAAGACGGTGAAAGAAGTCGGAAGAAGCAAAACACAAAAGAACAGGGAAGACTGACAGTTCTCTGTCCGGTCGACCGCAGCACACATGCCGGTCGACCGGAAAAACCTGCACAATGCAGGGTTTGAGAAAACTCTCTGGCCGGTCGACCGGACCAAGCCTCGTGGTTGACCGGATCGCGATTTCTGGGTTTTCTTGTTTCGTTTTGGATTCTGTTTTGACAGGGATTCCTGATTCTTTTGGGCTTGTTTATTTACAAGATTGCCATCCACGTTTGCACATCTATAAATAGGATTGTTTTAGGGTTCTAAACAATCAGACCTTAGGGAGAGAGAAATTCTAATCATTGTATTAGGGTTTAGAGAGAGAGATTTGAGAGGTTGTTCTCAATTCTAGTGAGATTGTGAGAGAGGGATTGTAATCTTTTCGTACTCATAATCTAGAGAAGGTATTTTCCTTCGCCATACTGAATTGTTTCTTATGTTTTGGTCATCCTCTTCTCAACCCACCTTTTGGTAATTCCGCGACCAAAGAGTGCTCGCACGGCAACTCATATCATTTGATTACCGAACTAAATATGAATTTCTCATTTATCGAGAGTGAATTGTGGTTTTGGTCCTAACTGTAGGAAGGTTTGACCAAGCGGGAGTTTGAGATGACCCTAACTATAGGAAGTTTTGATCACTCATTTTGAAAGTGGACCTCTCGTTCATTGGAGGGATTGAGAGGGGATTTTGGTTTTGGCCCTAACTTTTATTGGTTTGACCTGATAGCAAAGGGAGTGGAATACATGTAGCAGTAGAAATACTGGTTTGTACTGGCCACTCGATGAAGGGTTAAATAATCAGGACTTAACACGTCAAGCTTTGAAAATTTCCATGAATTGGCGGATAGAAAATTTAATGGACCCACCGTCAATTGACTTGATCAGTGGGGGATTTTTGTGAGGAAAGATTAATCTGTCAAAAGGATCGAATCTCGTCTCAACAAGATAATTCATGAGAATTAGTGAATTTGATAACAATAATGGAAAACATTCCGACATTTAGAGTTTAAATGTGGATGTTTTACTTATCACTTTTATAGTGATTGGGTTATCCCTAAGAATATCACCCGTGGTATTCTTTCGGGAACTTCCCGATACATGAATAATCCACCCCCAGTTTCCCTTGTGGAACTGGGCCCGACATTGTACTCAGTTACATGACCGGGTTATTCTTAAGAATATTACATATAAAAATTCTCCAGGAACTTCCCGTGAAAGAAATAAAACAGTTTAGACTCATATACATGTTGGAGTATCAGAGAGCAGTTTAACCTCTTATACCGATCGGAGGATTAAGAAGCAGTTTATACTCTTATACTTGTCGGAGTCTTCATTCGACTTAATTAAGCGATATAACGCTGGCTTCAACCAAGGTTTGGATGCTATTCTTGAGAGTAAAGCAATCCTTAGCGGGATGAAGGATCCTCCTGTGATACGCACAGTACTTTGGATCCGCAGTATTGTCAGCTTCCACCTAATTGACGATAGGTGGTAGCTTGATCTTGTTGTTTTCAAGGAGGGATTCGAAGATGGTTGGAACGTCTTCGTCCTTGAAGGAATACTCTTTTTGGAGTTTCGGATCCGAGGTCTTTTGATGCCTTCGGGGTTATTGTTACGACGTTTGATTATCCCCAACAGCAGCTGCAGGTGCCTTGCCCCTACCACGGGAGGCGAAGTTCGAGTTCGGAGGATTAGTCGTCGATTGGCTCCTCTCAGCCTTCTTCCTTCGGAGGAAGCGTTCGGCTTGTTCACCGCGCACCTTCAAGTCTTTCCAAGTGTTAGACGGTGCTGTCCCCATTGCTTCCAACACGTCCAATGCGAGGTTGTTATGGCAAGTCTGGAGAATGAACTCCTCAGTGATCAGGTCCCGACAGTTCATCGCCTTATTCCGGAACCTTTTGACGAAGGTATCAACTAATTCCCCGTCTTTCTGTTTCTCGTCAAGCAACAACCCGATGGATATCTCGGTGTCGTCATCGAAGAAGTTGGTGAGGAATTTAGTCTCCATGTCGTCCCAGCTATTCACGCTTCCTGGCTTGAGGCGGCGATACCAATCGAAGGCGGCTCCACGAAGAGTGCCCACGAAGGACCGTACCATCAGAGGCTCATTACCAGAGATAACCCCTAAGTGTGATTTGAAGTAAATCAAATGCTGAGTGGGTGAACCCTTCCCATCAAACGGCGTGAAGTTAATTAGATTGAACTTCGCCGGATATGGGATTGATTCCCATTCTCTTAGGTATGGACAAAGAATGCCCGTCTTCTTCATCTCTTGAGCGGAAATCAACGTATTGATTTTGCTCTCGAGGTTTTTAATCTTCAAACTTTCACCTGTATTTTCGTTAGCACGATTCTGAGGTGGAAGTGTGGCGTTATGACTAGCATTCTCGATACCACCCCCTGCATTGACGGGAGGATTATTGGCATTATGGGCTTCATCCGCATGTGTGTCTTCATCTTCCTGATTAACCTGGTTACGACGACTTGGTTCGCCTTGTTGGTTTGTCAGTGCTTGGATTTGTTGGTCATGCATTTCTCTCATATTCTGCATGGCCATCTGCATTTCGAACCTGAAGCTCTCCTGTTGTTTGGCCATGGCTTCTTCGAGCATCTTGGCCACTTGTTCCGCACTTATCATAAGTGACTCGTGGGGTTGTCCCTCGCTGGATACTGTATTATCTGATGCGACCACAGAGCAGGCATCCAATTCTTCATCTTCTGAAGGTAATCTTGTCTGAATGCTACTATAAGTTGCTCGTATGATGGCTCCAGACTGCAGACGGGTTACACGCCGGGGTACTTCTGGAATCGACTCGGGATTATCTTGTGTCGATGTCCCTTTGCTGGTCATATTAGTGGTGACCCTCGGAAATTCTCCATCTTCAACTATCGTTCCTCTTCGTCGGAAATGCCTAGGCCTTGGTTTTGGCATTTCGGTACTGAGCCTTTCGAAAACCGAAATTCTTTCGGGGACTGTCTTGGTGTATTTGCACTCAGACAATACTGCCCGAATGAGTTTGGAACAGGGGCATTGAGTTTCTAGTTCTCGAGGACTCCTTTTTCTGGTTTTACTCGTACCCCTAACACGATAGTACAACTCGTCGGCTTGAAGGTCGGAGTAACCTATCGTGTGTTGGCATGACTTCTCAGGTATAACGTTATCATCATCAGACGACAATGTTTCCTTCTGAGGGCGGACTGCCGTCTTTGGGCTTTCAAGAGTCACGTGCCTTGAAACATGCCTTTGTGGGCGTGAGTTCTCAGCGGGCTCCTGGACTTCAATGCGCAAATTGGTGCGCGTAGCTGCCATGAACTCCTTGTCATGTTGAGGGTGGCGGCGACTCCCAGCATGTTGAGTCGTTCGGGGCTTCTTTATCGGGCCCAAACGTTCTTGAGTTGGAGCTTTGCATCGCTCATCGGGAAGTGGACCGAGGTGCTCCAAAACTGACCTCCTTCTTCGGGATGGTTCTGCGGGATCTCCCGGAGTAGCTACTGGAATTACCGGCGATTTAGGTTAGTTCACCGGAGGTTGAACTTTTGCTGAAGGCTGCAATGGTTGCTCTTTAGCCTGAATCGCCGCTTCAGACTTCGGCCTCCATACTTGGCGGGTTGGTGGCGGCTTTTTGGCCACTTCCTTCTGCAGTCTTCTGCGGGCTTCTTGGACTTGAGCCCGTGCCTGTGCTGACAGTGCGCGGTGCTTACGAATGCGCTCTCAAGTGTCGAACGATTCCGTTTGACACGGATCCATTCATTCGTTGGCGGCTTGGAGGAGCTACCATTCATTGGTTGTTGAGGCTGTTTACCTCTCCTGTTCTTCAGATCCGCGTTATAGCGGATTCCGTCAGTGGACTCCATTGCCTTTGCGAATTACCACGCTAGGCGTTGACGTCGCCTCTGGCGGGCTCTCTTTGAGAGAGTCACTACGCCCTCAACGACGGAGGAATTGGCAAGAACAGATTTGACCTGGTTGGAGGTCGGTGCAACTTTACCCGATGCAACTTTGGCATCAATCGGGGTGAGATCTTCGTTGGTATTCTCCACTTCTTCATACCAACAGATTTTTCTCCTAGAGGAAAACTTCGGAGACTTCTTGGACTTGCGGGGGGAGGTGGATCCAGACGAGGATGATAGATACTTCTCGAACTTTTGTTGGTCGAATTCATACTCGACCTCCTCCTCGACCGGGATCAAGATCCGCGGCTGCGACGCAACGATCTCGGCAGCGAGATCGGTGGCTCCCACTATGGTTGCCAGATTGTTCGCGGGAAAAATTGTTTCCATTGATGTATTGTTTTCTTGAGCAACAGTTTATCGGTTACAAAAGATCCGGTCTTTTTATGAGATCCGGTTACAACAAAATCAAAGAAAATTCTTAAAAGATCACAACTTTCCTTTTCTAGAACAAATCACAAGATCCTGTTTTGCGGTCTCTTGCTTGTGTGGGTTCTTTGCCTGTGCCGGGGTTAATCCGTGGACCATCATGCGATCTTGATCCGGTCGGATCTACACGGTATGACGGGTGTTATTTCACGAAGGAAATAACAGCCGGGGGGATTATTTCACCAAGGAAATAATAGCCCTAAGTAATCAAAATCGACCAAGCGAAATCGATACTCTTCTCGGGATCAAAAACCAAGTTTTGATCCGGAGGATGACCGTGTGGATCTCAGATCTGATCTCTCTCAAACTCCTACCTTATTTGACGTGGATGATCGCCAAGAACCAGATCTGAAAAGTTTGAGTCTTCAAAGCTTCAAGATTCCGAAGTTGAGCTCTCAATCTAGCAGAGTTTCCCCTCAAAAGTTCACCAAAAATCCAACCTTTAAACAATGAGCCCTCTTTCTCTATTTATAGGCATCTCAATCCAGATCTGGGCTCAGATCTGGGCCAAGATCTAGGTGGCTCGGCCACCTAGGTGGCTCGGCCAAATGGCTCGGCCACCTAGGTGGCTCGGCCGGCCACCTAGGTGGCCGAGCCACCAAGAGGTGGCTCGGTGAGCCACCTAGGTGGCTCGGCCATGGCCGAGCCACCACTTGGTGGCTCGGCCACCGAGCCACCTAGGAGTGGCTCAGTTTTGGCCGAGCCCTCCAGGTGTTTGCTTCTTCGCCCGTTTTCCGATTTCACGGTTTATCCGAACTTCATTGTTGATCTGGACTCTGATTTGGCAGTCCGGATCCTGATTTGGCAGTAAATCCGCTTTGGTGTTCGAGTTCGAGTCCGCTCCCGATCTTGTTTGATGTGGTGGACTTTACAGTTGGATGACTCTGATTCATCGACCTGTTAGCTTGATTGGGCACGCGATTGGATGTATTCCGTTGTTTGCGTGCGGCTCGTTAACCTCGTCGCCTCGTTAATCCGCTTCGTCGCGTCTCACTTGGCTTCGGTGTTGTTGTCTAATGATCATGCTTTGATATATCGCCCGATGGTTCGTTGGTTTGTCGAATCACCATGTCGAGCTGTGTTAAGGGACCTATAAGCAGTTTTATACGCCTACAGAAACCCCCTCCAAAGTATTTCAGCCTCATTCTTTTATAGAAGAGTCTGGGATACTTTGGATATGATTGTCCCAACCTTCAATCGGTGTAACGGGACCTTGGAATGGCTTT
This sequence comes from Asparagus kiusianus, assembly GCA_022839385.1. Classification (NCBI taxonomy): domain Eukaryota; kingdom Viridiplantae; phylum Streptophyta; class Magnoliopsida; order Asparagales; family Asparagaceae; genus Asparagus; species Asparagus kiusianus. The sequence goes on along the minus strand of BQKN01051047.1, from coordinate 38,444 downwards.
TATTCTTAATTCTTTCAATCCTCCAGGCTATTCGGTGCTTTGTCGAATGTCTGCAAGGGTTCCGGTGCTGTATTTATTGTCTGACCGTTGTTGGAATTTTGAACTTGAAGTCAATTCCTGATTTTCTGATCTTTGTTTTCTTGAGCAACAGTTTATCGGTTACAAAAGATCCGATCTTTTTATAAGATCCGGTTATAACAAAATCAAAGAAAAATCTTAAAAGATCACAACTTTCCTTTTCTAGAACAAATCACAAGATCCTGTTTTGCGGTCTCTTTCTTGTGAGGGTTCTTTGCCTGCGTCTGGGTTAATCCGTGGACCACCGCGCGATCTTGATCCGATCGGATCTACTCGGTATGACGGGTGTTATTTCACGAAGGAAATAACAGCCGGGGGGATTATTTCACCAAGAAAATAATAGCCCTAAGTAATCGAAATCGACCAAGCGAAATCGATACTCTTCTCGGGATCAAAAACCAAGTTTTGATCCAGAGGATGACCGTGTGGATCTCAGATCTAATCTCTCTCGAACTCCTGCCTTATTTGACGTGGATGATCGCCAAGAACCAGATCTGAAAAGTCTGTGTCTTCAAAGCTTCAAGATTCCAAAGTTGAGCTCTCAATCTAGCAGAGTTTCCCCTCAAAAGTTTACCAAAAATCCAACCTTTAAACAATGAGCCCTTCTTCTCTATTTATAGGCATCTCAATCCAGATCTGGGCTCAGATCTGGGTGGCTCGGCATGGTGGCTCGGCCACCTAGGTGGCTCGGCCAAATGGCTCGGCCACCTAGGTGGCTCGGTCACCGAGCCACCTAAAAGGTTGCTCGGCCGGCCACCTAGGTGGCTCGGCCACCGAGCCACCTAGGTGGCTCGGCCACCGAGCCACCTAGGTGGCTCGGCTTTGCCCAAGCCACCTAGGAGTGGCTCAGTTTTGCCGAGCCCTCCAGGTGTTTGCTTCTTCGCCCGTTTTCCGGTTTCGCGGTTTATCCGAACTTCATTGTTGATCTGGACTCTGATTTGGCAGTCCGGATCCTGATTTGGCAGTAAATCCGCTTTGGTGTTCGAGTTCGAGTCCGCTCCCGATCTTGTTTGATGTGGTGGACTTTACGGTTGGATGACTCTGATTCATCGACCCGTTAGCTTGATTGGGCACGCGATTGGATGTATTCCGTTGTTTGCGTGCGGCTCGTTAACCTCGTCGCCTCGTTAATCCGCTTCGTCGCGTCTCACTTGGCTTCGGTGTTGTGGTCTAACGATCATGCTTGGATATATCGCCCGATGGTTCGTTGCTTTGTCGAATCACCGTGTCGAGCTGTGTTAAGGGACCTATAAGCAGTTTTATACGCCTACAATATGCAAACATGCCACAGCAGATAGGAACATCTGAAAACAAACTCAACATGTATAACCATGATTTTATGTATTAGATTTATATTCAAAACCCTAAAAAATGCATAAAAGCTCAAAACGATGAATCAAACTTCTTTCTTTATATTAACCACGTTTTAAAATCATTTTTAGATCTTAAATACATCTGTAAAATCGTTCTTAACCTTTTTAGCATGCAAAGACCTAGTCTTTATCCGTATAATACAAAAGAATTTGACTTTATTCATAAATTAGTCATTTAGGTTCTACAAAACATGTTTAAAACTCTTTAAAAATGTTTTGAAAACTAAGAGGGGGATTAGCAGAGATGATACTCGCCTGAGGTTGTAGGGAAAACGTATAGATGCAAGGATGAAAGAGATCTCCACTCCAAAAGCCAAAAACCACGAGAAATCCTGCTCAAAAGCCTCCAATCTTCTCTAAGAATCAAATTAGGGTTTTGGGGAGCTTGGT
>BQKN01051047.1:25968-36503 GCA_022839385.1 Asparagus kiusianus | reverse complement strand
TTTAGTAATCCGAAACCAACTCAAAACAGGAACAAAACACTCTGCACGTTTCGCGGTCAACTGTGGCGGTCGACTGGACTGCGGTCGACCGTGGCGGTCAACCGGACTGGGCATTTCCAGATACTCATGTGTTTGGCCATTTGTGCATGTTTCAATTCTTCTCTCTCTCTCATGTATGAACACATTCATACTCAAAACACATGGTATTATACTCATATACCATTAAATGATATTTATCATACTAAATATCCACATATCATAATTTATCACACATTAATTATATTATTCATAAATTATCGGGGTTTTACATTCACCCCCCTTAAGTGGATTTCATCCTCAAAATTCCTTTCGCATCTCAAAGGTCCATAACTCGGAAAACACATTAAGAAGGTGTAAGTCATATTAAGAAACCCTTCTACACCCATCTTATAGTATTAGCACAATGATATTTAAAGTTAACAACCTAGAATGTAAACATTCTTACCTAAATCCTTAACTAAACAAAATTGGTACATCGAGCGAAATAATCCAAACAAGGAAACCCTCATGTATATACCATATGCTTCAAATGATTAAGGATCAGGTGACAATATCCCCATTCTAGTGTTAAAGATAAATATAAATGTGACTAAACAACATTAATAATGACTACTATCAAAGCATATAAGCATAAGAAATTATCAACATCATACCTGTCCAAACAGGTGTGGGTAGTCGCGACGAACATCCTCTTCGCGCTCCCAAGAAATCTCTTCGGCTCCTTGACGGTTCCAGTGAATTTTCACTAATGGAATAACTTTATTTCTATGCTTTTTATTCTCTCTAGCAAGTATGCATACCGGTACCTCTTTTGTAGTCATGTCATCCTGAATCTCAATCTCTGGTGAGTCAATCACTCTCTGCTGCTCATCATCCCGCAGATGCTTCTTAAGCATCGAAACATGAAAGACATCATGTACACTCGACATTGATGCTGGAAGATCTAATCTGTAAGAAACAGCTCCAATGTACTCGATGATTCTAAAAGGACCAACATATCTCGGGGCAAGCTTCCCCCGTTTACCGAATCGCTGAATGCCCTTCATCGGTGATACTTTCAACATAACTGAGTCTCCGACCTAAAACTCTAAAGGTCATCTCCATTGATCTGTATATCTCTTCTGTTAACTCTGCGCCACAAGAATGCGCCCTTGAATCAATGCCACCTTTTTTGTGGTCTGTCTAACTAACTCCGGGCCCAACATATGGGTGATCCGCAAGGTCTTTCGTACAAAGCTTCATACGGTGCCATTCCGATGGTAGCTATATAACTATTATTATATGCAAATTCAATCAGTAGGATGTGGTCCTCCCAGCTACCCTAAAAATCTATAATACACGCTTTTAGCATGTCCTCTAAGATCTGATTCACTCTCTCGGTCTGACCATCTGTCTGGGGGTGAAAACACTGCTAAATAACAACTGCTGCCAAAAGCATCTTGAAAACTCCTCTAAAAATGAGTAAAGACTGAGCCTCGATCTGATACAATCGTCTCTAGAGCTTCATGCAATCTAACAATATCTCGAATGAAGATCCTGGCACACATATCTATTGTATGAGTCATCCTCACAAGTAAGAAATGTATGGACTTAGTCAATCTATCAACTATAACCCAAATAGAATCATTTCCTCTCTTTGACGTAGGCAACCCCACTATGAAATCCTTGGAGATATCTGCCCACTTCCACTCAGGAATGAGTAATGGCTGTAGGGTTCCTATAGGTCTCGATGTTTTGTCTTAACTTGTTGGCAGGTATAACACTTAGCCACATAATCTACAATCTCTCTGCGCATTCCACTCCATCTAAAATGCCTCTTCAGATCCTTGTACATTTTCGTCGTGCCTGGGTGCAGTGCATTGTATATCTGCTGTGATGAGCCTCGTCAAAAAGTTCCCTCTTCAGCTGTAGATTATTCGGCATAACGATCATGCCCTTCATCCTAAGGCCTCCATCTACTCCAATAGTCCAATCATCCTTGGGTTCTTTGGAAATCTCCCCCTTACGGGTTTGAATCCAAGAATCCTCTAACTGAGCTTCGACTACTTTATCTCTCTAAGATGGCTGTACAGATAACGCTCCTAAGAACACACGACTCCCACCAATCTCTGGCCTGAAACAAAAATGGCTGAGGGTATAAAGATCCCGATATAGTGAACATCTCAAAGCTGCTATTCCGCGACGACGCTTCCTGCTCAACGCGTCTGCTGCCATGTTCTCCTTTCCCGGATGATACTGTATAGCAAACTCATAATCCTTAATAAACTCTACCCATCACCGTTGCCTCTGGTTGAGTTTTTTCTATGAGAAGAGGTACTTCAAACTCTGGTGATCTGTGAATAACTCAAACTACACTCCGTACAAATAATGTCTTCATGCCTTCAGTGCAAAGACCACTGCTGCTAACTCCAAATCGTGTGTGGGATAATTCTGCTCATGAGTCCTCAACTGCCTTGAAATATAGGCTACGACTCTCTGGGTCTACATCAATACACTGCCAAGACCTGATAAGGATGCATCAGTGTAGACAATAAAAGTCTTACACTGCTAGGAATAACCAGTACTGGTGCTGAAGTCAACTTAGTCTTCAATGTCTCAAATACCTTCTGGCACTCTATGCTCCAAATGAACTGTACACCCTTCTTAGTAAGGCGCGTAAGTGGTGTGGCAACCCTCGAGAAGTTCTGAATGAATTTTCTATAATAGCCTGCCGGGCCTAAGAAGCTACGAATCTCGGTAACTGTCTTCCATGGCTCCCAATCAAGTACAGCTTCTACCTTAGCTGGATCTATTGCAATGCACTCCCGGCTGATAACATAGCCCAAAAATCTGATCTCTGATAACCAAAATTCACATTTGCTAAACTTAGCATATTGTAGGCGTATAAAATTGCCTATAGGTCCCTTCGCGCAGCTCGACGACGCCGATTCGACAAATGGACCATCAGGCGACATATCCAAGCACGACCGTTAGCCTGCAAACACCGAAGCCAAACGATACGCGACGAAGCGAACTAACGAGGCTACGAAGCTAACAAACCGCACGTGAACAACGGAATGCATCCATTCGCATGCGGAATCAAGTCAACGGTTTAGGGAGTCAACGAGTCATCCAATCAAGAGAGGATTCGAACTCAAACACCAAGGCGGATTTACTGCCAAATCAGGAACCCGACTTACTGCCTAATCTGGAATCAAGTCAAACGATTCGTTTCCAGATCAATCAACTACACAACCGAATCACGGACATAACCGGAACCGGAAACAACGGGAAACGACGGAACCCAAACACCCGGGGGGGACTCGGCCGAAACCGAGCCACCCCAAGGTGGCTCGGCCAAGGCCGAGCCACCTCAGGGTGGCTCGGCATGAGCCGAGCCACCTTGAGGTAGCCGGTTCCCCCCCCCCTTGTGTGTGTTAGCCACACGTGCACACGGGCACAGTGAAGAGAGGCTATAAATAGAGGAGGGGGTGTCTTATTTTCAGAGGTTGGATTTTGGAGGAGGCGAAGCCCTGCTGGATTGGAGATTCAGAACATAAAAAGATTCGAACTTTAGGACTTCGGGGACTCCCTCATTCAGATCTGGTGCTCGGCGATCGTCAACGCCAAATAAGGCAGGTGTTCGAGAGGATCGGATCTCAGATCTACGCGTACATACTCTGGATCAAAGCTTGGTTCTTTGATCCCGAGATTCGAGCGATTGTTTCCTTGGTGAAACAATCCCTCCGGCTATTATCTCCCTTGGTGGAATAATACCCGTTATACTGCGTAGATCCGACCGGATCTAGATCTCGTGGTGGTCCACGGCAAACAACCCCGACGCAGGCAAACAACCCACAAAGCGAGCGACCGTAAAACAGGAGCTCGCGATTCGTTCGACAAACAAGGAAACAAAGTTATAATTTTCATTTCTTTTTATTTGATTTTCGTTGTAACCGGATCTTATAAAAAGACCGGATCTTTGTAATCGATAAACAATTACCAAGAGTGTACAATGGAATCAGTAATGAAGAGAGCAACGATTTTTCCCGTGAACAATCTGGCGACCACAGTGGGAGCCACCGATCTCGCTGCCGAGATCGTTGCGTTGCAGCCGTGGATCCCGATCCCGGTCGTGGAGGAGGTCGAGTATGAATTCGACCAGCAAAAGTACGAGGAGTACGTGTCCTCATCCGGATCCACCTCCCCTCGCAAGTCCAAGTCTCCAAAGTTCTCCTCCAGGAGAAAAATCCGTTGGTACGAAGAAGTTGAAGCTACCAACGAAAATCTCGCCCCGCTGGATGCCGAAGCTGCATCGGGTGAGATCTCTCCAACTTCTAACCAGGTCGGATCTGCTCTGGCCAAACCTTCCGTTGCCGAGGGCGTAGTGACTCTCTCGAAGAGAGCCCGCCAAAGGCAACGTCAGCGCCTTGCGAAACAATTCGCAAAGGCAATGGAATCTGTGGACGGGATCCGCTACAACACGGATCTGAAGAACAGAAGAGTCAAGCAGCCTCAACAACAGATGAATGGTGGTTCCTCCAAGCCGCCAACAATGCAATGGGTCCGTGTCAAACGGAACCATTCAACGCTGGAGGAACGCATTCGCAAGCGCCGTGCATTATCAGCGCAGGCACGGGCTCAAGCTGAAGAAGCCCGTAGAAAGCTTCAGAAGGAGGTGACGAAGAAACCACCACCAACCCGTAAAGTTTGGAGGCCGAAATCCGAAGTGATGATTCAGGCCAAAGAGCAACCTTTGCCACCTTCGAAGCAGATTCAACCTCCGGCGAACCAAACGAAGTCGCCGACAATTCCTATGGCTACTCCGGGAGGTCACACAGAATTATCCCGGAGAAAGAAGTCAGTTTTAGAGCGCATCGGCCCACTCCCCAATGGACGATGCAAAACTCCAGTTCAAGAGCGTTTGGGCCCGATGAAGAAGCCCCGAGCGACTCAACATGCTGGGGGTCGCCATCACTTTCAGCATGACAAGGAGTTCAAGGCTACCGCACGCGCCAACTTGCACATTAAAGTTCAGGAGCCCGCTGAGAACTCGCGCTCGCAAAGGCGTATTTCAAGGTGCGTGACTCTCGAAAGCCCGAAGAAGGCGATTCATCCTCAGAAGGAAACGTTGTCGTCTGATGACGATGACGTTATACCTGAGAAGTCGTGCTAACACGCGATAGGTTGCTCCGACCTTCATACGGACGAGCTGTACTATCGTGCTGGGGGTACGAGCAGAGCCAGAAAGAGAAGTCCTCGTAGGCTCGAGACTCAATGCCCCTGTTCCAAACTTATTCGGGCAGTATTGTCTGAATGCAGATGCAACAATACAGTCCCTAAAAGAGTTTCGGTGTTCGAAAGGCTCAGTACTGAAACGCCAAAGCCAAGGCCTAGGCGTTTCCGACGAAGGAGAGCGGTGGTTGAAGATGGAGAATTTCCAAGGGTCACCGCTAACATGACCAGCAAAAGGACATCGACGCGGGATGATCTCGAGCCGATTCTGAAAGCATCCCGGAGTCTAACCCGTCTGCAGTCCGGAGCCATCGCACGAGGAACTTATGGTAGAGTTCGGATAAGACCACCTTCAGAAGATGAGGAATCAGATGCTTGCTCTGTGGTTGCGTCTGACAACACCGTATCCAGCGAAGGAGAACCCCGCGAGTCATTCATGATAAGCGCGGAACAAGTGGCCAAGATGCTCGAAGAAGCCATGGCTAAACAACAGGAGAGCTTCAGGCTTGAGATGCAGATGGCCATGCAGACTATGAGAGAGATGCATGAGCAACAAATCCAGGCATTGAGGAACCAACAAGGCGAACCAAGTCGTCATAACCAAAACAATCTGGAAGATGAGGACACAGGTGCAAATGAAACTCGTGATGCCAATAACCCTCTCGTCAATGCAGGGGGTGGTAACGAGGATGCCAACGAAGGTACAGGTGAAAACCTGAAGATCAAAAACCTCGAGAATAAGATCAATACATTGATTTCTGCTCAAGAGGTGAAGAAAACGGGCATTCCTTGTCCATACCCAAGAGAGTGGGAATCAATCCCCTATCCAGCGAAGTTTAGTCTAATCAACTTCACGTCGTTCGATGGGAAGGGTTCCCCCACTCAGCATTTGATTTATTTCAAATCACACCTGGGTGTTATCTCTGGTAATGAGCCTCTGATGGTGCGGTCATTCGTTGGCACACTTCGCGGAGCCGCCTTCGATTGGTATCGCCGCCTCAAGCCAGGTAGCGTGAGCAGCTGGGACGATATGGAGACCATGTTCCTCACTAATTTCTTCGACGACAACACCGAGATATTCATCGGGTCATTGCTCGACGAGAAACAGAAAGACGGGGAATTAGTGGACACCTTCGTCAAGAGGTTCCGGAACAAAGCAATAAACTGTCGGGACCCGATCACTGAAGAGTTCATTCTCCAGACTTACCACAACAACCTCGCATTGGACGTGTTGGAAGCAATGGGGACAGCACCGTCCAATACTTGGAAAGACTTGAAGGTCCAAGGGGAACAAGCCGAACGCTTCCTCCGAAGGAAGAAGGCCGAGAGGAGTCAATCGACGACAAATCCTCCGAACTCGAACTTCGCCTCCCGTGGTAAAGGAAAGACACCCGCAACGACTGTCGATGCTAATCAAACATCGCAACAGCAGTCCCGGAGGCAGCAAAAGACTTCGGATCAGAGGTCTCAAAAAGAGTACTCCTTCAAGGACGAAGATGTTCCAGCCATCTTCAAATCCCTCCTTGACAATAACAAGATCAAGCTCCCACCGATCACGAATCAGGAGGAAGCTGACGATATTGCGGATCCGAAGTACTGCGCATACCACAGGAGGATCCTTCACCCAACCAAGACGTGCTTTACACTCAAGAATAGCATCCAGACCTTGGTTGAAGCCGGTGTCATAACGCTAGAGTGAGCCAGTTAAAAACGGCAAAACTCCGACCGGTATAAGAGTATAAACTGCTTCCTAAACTCCGAGGAGTATATGAGTATAAACTGCTTCTCAATCCTCCGACCGGTATAAGAGGTTAAACTGCTCCCTGATACTCCAATAGGTATATGAGTCTAAACTATTTCCTTTCTTCCACGGGAAGTTCCTGGAGAGTGACACGCGTGGTGTTCTTAAGGATAACCCGATCGTGCATCTAATTCAATGATACACCCAGTTTTGTAAAGAAAGCTGGGGGTGAATAATTCAGGTAACGGGAAGTTCCCGGAAGAATGTTAAATGTAATATTCTTAGGGATAACTCGGTCATTATGAATAAAGTGATAAGCACTAAACTCCTAATGCTTAGAATTTTAATTTATCAATCATTGACGAATTGTCAAAACCCTTTGTGTTAAGTCCTTATCACTTAACATCAAGAACCCCCTTTGAGTGATTTGTACGAATCAACATTCTTACGGTGATTTGTACTCTCACTCTCCTTTTTCCCATTTGGTCAAACCTTCCTACAGTTAGGACCAAAACCAAAATCCCCTCTCGATTCCTTCAATGAACGAGAGGTCCACAAATCAGAGCGATCAAACCTTCTTACAGTTAGGATCGTCTTAAACCCCCACTTGGTCAAACCTTCCTACAGTTAGGACCACGACAAAAATCCCCTCTCGATTCCTTCAATGAACAAGAGGCCCACAAATTGAGAGGTCAAACCTTCCTACAGTTAGGATCGTCTTAAACCTCCCATTTGGTCAAACCTTCCTACAGTTAGGACCAAAACCAAAACCTCCTCTCGATTCCTTCAATGAACGAGAGGTCCACTTTCAAATCGAGCGATCAAACCTTCCTACAGTTAGGATCGTCTCAAATCCCCCACTTGGTCAAACCTTCCTACAGTTAGGACCAAAACCAAAATCCCCTCTCGATTCCTTCAATGAACGAGAGGTCCGCTTTCAAATCAAGTGATCAAACCTTCCTACAGTTAGGATCATCTCAAACCCCCCACTTGGTCAAACCTTCCTACAGTTAGGACCACAACCAAAATCCCCTCTCGATTCCTCCAATGAACGAGAGGTCCGCTTTCAAATCGAGTGATCAAACCTTCCTACAGTTAGGGTCATCTCAAACTCTCGCTTGGTCAAACCTTCCTACAGTTAGGACCAAAACTACAATCCACTCTCGATAAACGAGAAATTCATCTTTACCTCGGTAATCAAACCTTCCGACAGTTAGGGTTATCCGAATCTCTTCGATTCTCGAAGTGGAGATCCCACTCTCAGTTTCACTTTTCCGGATTCTGGGGTGGAGATCCCACCTCGAGTCTCCTTTCCAACTGGGAATAGAATATAAAATTCTTCCTTCCCACACTAATCCTTTCCCAAGAATTTAGGATTCATCCTAGGTATTTTATCCCGAAACCTAAGCAGGGATAAGTCTGCGCCTAACACGCGCTGCCGGTTTAGTCTTTCTCCGTAGAAGAAGACACCAGAGTTCGATTCTGGGGTATTTTATCCTGAAACCTAAGAAAGGATAAGTCGGCGCCTAACACGCACCGCCGGTTAGTTCTTAACCGTTAAAAAAAACACTCGCTCACATATTCAACATTGTGGCAGGTTGTTATTAATAACGCCAAAATCCATGCCTCACACGCATGGGGAATTTCATCCTGAATCCTAAGAAAGGATATGCCGACGCCTAACACGCGTCGCCGGTTTAGTCTTTCGCCGATTGAAAAAGGCACCAGGGTCTAAACCTGGGGAATTTTATCCCGAAGCCTAAGTAGGGATAAGCCAATGTCTAATACACGTTGCTGGGTAGCCTATTCCCACAACAATGGCGAAGTCTACATATTCGAAGTTGTAGCACAAAGTCTAAGGGAGTTCATTCCTTTAGCACAACGTCACATGCGGAACGGACTAAAACAATCCGCATGCTAGCCCGACTCAAACGGTAGTCGGTAAAGGCTAATCAAATCCGTTGAAGGCTGGGGGTTAGCCAAAAACCCTAAAGTTAACGTCTAATACACGTTGCTGGGTAGCCTATTCCCACAACAATAGCGAAGTCTACATATTCGAAGTTGTAGCACAAAGTCTAAAGGAGTTCATTCCTTTAGCACAACGTTACATGCGGAACGGATTTAGACAATCCGCATGCTATCTCGACTCAAACGGTAGTCGGTAAAGGCTCATCAAATCCGTTGATGGCTGAGAATTTGCCAAAAATTCTATGAATACGAGTCATTGACGCATCAATTTTACAAATTGGTCTCATGACTCAAGTATCCGCCACGCTCTAATACCTTAAGAGCTTAAACTGTGTATACTCCAGAAGACGTACGAGTATAAACTGTGTCGGACGTCGAACAATACGTCGCAATGAAGCCTGGACGCCGGACAACATGTCGCAATGAAGCCTGGACGCCAAACAACGCGTCGCAATGAAGCTCAAACGCCAGACAACGCGTTGTAAATGAAGATTCAACGCCGTCAATCGATGATCAGTTCTATGTTGAAGCAACCAACTCGAGCTAAAAAGTCAAGAAATCAAGAATCGACTTCAAGTTCAAAATTTCGACAACGGTCAGACAATAAATGCAGCACTGGAATCCTTACAGACATTCGACAAAGCACCGAATAGCCTGAAGGAATTGAAGGAATCCAGAACAAAAGTCATTCCAAGGTCCCGTTACACCGACTGAAGGTTGGGACAATCACATCCAAAGTATTCCAGACTCTTCTATAAAAGAACGAGACTAAAATACTTTGGAGGGGGTATCTGTAGGCGTATAAAATTGCCTATAGGTCCCTTCGCGCAGCTCGACGACGCCGATTCGACAAATGGACCATCGGGCGACATATCCAAGCACGACCGTTAGCCTGCAAACACCGAAGCCAAACGATACGCAACGAAGCAAACTAACGAGGCTACGAAGCTAACGAACCGCACGTGAACAACGGAATGCATCCATTCGCATGCGGAATCAAGTCAACGGTTTGGGGAGTCAACGAGTCATCCAATCAAGAGAGGATTCGAACTCAAACACCAAGGCGGATTTACTGCCAAATCAGGAACCCGACTTACTGCCTAATCTGGAATCAAGTCAAACGAGTCGTTTCCAGATCAATCAACCACACAACCGAATCACGGACATAACCGGAACCGGAAACAACGGGAAACGACGGAACCCAAACACCCAGGGGGGACTCGGCCGAAGCCGAGCCACCCCAAGGTGGCTCGGCCCAAGCCGAGCCACCCCAAGGTGGCTCGGTGGCCGAGCCACCCTAGGGTGGCTCGGCCAAGGCCGAGCCACCTCAGGGTGGCTCGGCATGAGCCGAGCCACCTTGAGATGGCCGGTTCCCCTCCCCCCCCCTTGTGTGTGTTAGCCACACGTGCACACGGGCACAGTGAAGAGAGGCTATAAATAGAGGAGGGGGTGTCTCATTTTCAGAGGTTGGATTTTGGAGGAGGCGAAGCCCTGCTGGATTAGAGATTCAGAACATAAAAAGATTTGAACTTTAGGACTTCGGGGACTCCCTCATTCAGATCTGGTGCTCGGC
>BQKN01051047.1:0-12225 GCA_022839385.1 Asparagus kiusianus | reverse complement strand
CCATGCGTGTAAGGCATGGATTTCGGTGTTATTAATAACAACCTGCCACAATGTTGAATATGCGGACGGGTGTTCTTTTTAGCGGTTAAGAACTAACCGGCCGCGCGTGTTAGGTACGGACTTATCCTTGCTTAGGTTTTAGGATAAAATACCCCAGAATCGAACTCTGGTGTCTTTTTCAATCGGTGAAAGACTAAACCGGCAGCGCGTGTTAGGCGCAGACTTATCCCTGCTTAGGATTCGGGATAACATTCCTAGGATGAGTCCAAGATTGATAAACTCTTGGAAAAGGTTGGTGTGGGGAAGAAAGAATTTTATATTCTATTCCCAATTTGAAAAGGAGACTCGAGGTGGGATCTCCACCCCCAGAATCCGGAAAGGTGAAACTAAGAGTGGGATCTCCACTCCGAGAATCGAAGAGATTCGGATAACCCTAACTGTCGGAAGGTTTGATTATCGAACTAAAGATGAATTTCTCGTTTATCGAGAGTGAATTGTGGTTTTGATCCTAACTGTAGGAAGGTTTGACCAAGCGGGAGTTTGAGATGACCCTAACTGTTGGAAGGTTTGATCACTCGATTTGAAAGTGGACCTCTCGTTCATTGAAGGAATCGAGAGGGGATTTTGGTTGTGGTCCTAACTGTAGGAAGGTTTGACCAAGTGGGGGGTTTGGGACGATCCTAACTGTAGGAAGGTTTGATCGCTCGATTTGAAGGCCTCTCGTTTATTGAAGGAATCAAGAGGGGAATTTGGTTTTGGCCCTAACTGTAGGAAGGTTTGACCAAGCGGGAGGTTTGAGACGATCCTAACTGTAGGAAGGTTTGATCGTTTGATTTGTGGGCCTCTCGTTCATTGAAGGAATCGAGAGGGGAATTTGGTTTTGGTCCTAACTGTAGGAAGGTTTGACCAAGCGAAAGAAGAGAGTAAGAGTACAAATCACTGTAAGATGTTGGTTCGTACAAATTACTCAAAGGGGGTTTCTGATGTTAAGTGATAAAGACTTAACAAAAACGGGGTTCTGACAATTCGTCAATGATTTCAAGAGTGTTTAGTGTTTATCACTTTATTCATCATGACCGGGTTATCCCTAAGATTCTTCCGGGAACTTCCCATTACATGAATTATCCACCCCCAGCTTTCTTTGCAAAACTGGGTGTATCATTGTGTCAGCTGCATGATCGGGTTATCCTTAAGAATACCCCGCATAGTACTCTCTAGGAAATTCCCGTGGAAATAGTTTAGACTCATATACTTATTAGAGTATCAGGGAGCAGTTTAACCTCTTATACCGGTCGGAGGATCGAGAAGCAGTTTATACTCGTATACTCTTCGGAGTTTCAGGAAGCAGTTTATACTCATATACCGGTCAGAGTTTTGGGATACAGTTTATACTCGTGCACCCACTGGAGTTTCGCCATTCTTGACTGGCTTACTCCAGCGTTATGATGCCGGCTTCAACCAAGGTCTGGATACTGTTCTTTAGAGTAAAGCAGGCCTTGGTGGGATGAAGGATCCTCCTGTGGTATGCGCAGTACTTCGGATCCGCAGTATTGTCAGCTTCCTCCTGATTCGTGATCGGTGGGAGCTTGATCTTGTTATTGTCAAGGAGGGATTTGAAGATGGCTGGAACATCTTCGTCCTTGAAGGAGTACTCTTTTTGAGGCCTCTGATCCGAAGTCTTTTGCTGCCTCCGGGACTGCTGTTGTGACGTTTGATTGGCATCAACAGTTGCTGCAGGTGTTTTACCCTTACCACGGGAGGCGAAGTTTGAGTTTGGAGGATTAATCGTCGATTGACTCCTCTCGGCCTTCTTCCTTCGGAGGAAGCGTTCAGCTAGTTCCCCTCTGACCTTCAAGTCTTTCCATGTGTTGGACGGCGCTGTTCCCATTGCTTCCAACACATCCAACGAAAGATTGTTGTGGCAGGTCTGGAGAATGAACTCCTCCGTGATCGGGTCCCGGCAATTTAACACTTTGTTCCGGAACCATTTGACGAATGTTTCGACTAACTCCCCGTCCTTTTGTTTCTCGTCGAGCAACGTTCCGATGGATATCTCGGTGTCATCGTCGAAGAAATTGGTGAGGAACATGGTCTCCATATCATCCCAGCTGCTCACGCTACCTGGCTTGAGGCGGCGGTACCAATCGAAGGCGGCTCCACGAAGAGTGCCAACGAATGACCGCACCATCAGAGGCTCATTGCCGGAGATAACACCCAGGTGCGATTTGAAATAAATCAAATGCTGAGTGGGGGAACCTTTCCCATCGAACGGCGTGAAGTTGATTAGACTAAACTTCGCCGGATAGGGGATTGACTCCCACTCCCTTGGATATGGATAAGGAATGCCCGTTTTCTTCACCTCTTGAGCTGACATCAAGGTATTGATTTTGCTCTCGAGGCTTTTGATCTTCAAGTTTTCACCTGTATCTTCGTTGGCATCCTCATTACCACCCCCTGCGTTGATGGGAGGGTCATCGGCATTGCGAGTTTCATCCGTATCCGTATGCTCAACTTCTTGAACAACCTGATTACGGTGGCTTGGTTCGCCCTGCTGGTTCCTCAGTGCCTGGATTTGCTGCTCATGCATCTCTTTCATGGTCTGCATGGCCATCTGCATCTCGAGCCTGAAGCTCTCCTGTTGTTTGGCCATGGCTTCTTCAAGCATCTTGGCCACTTGTTCCGCGCTTATCATGAATGACTCACGGGGTTCTCCTTCGCTGGATACGGTGTTATCAGACGCAACCGCAGAGCATGCATCTGATTCCTCATCCTCTGAAGGTGGACTTATCCGAACCCTACCATAAGTTCCTCGTGCGATGGCTCCGGACTGCAGACGGGTTAGCCGCCGCGACGCTTTCAAAATTGACTCAAAATCATCCCGTGTCGATGTCCTTTTGCTGGTCACGTTAGCGGTGACCCTTGGAAATTCTCCATCTTCAACCACCGCTCTCCTTCGTCGGGAACGCGTAGGTCTTGGCTTTGGCGTCTTAGTGCTGAGCCTTTCGAACACCGAAACCCTTTCGGGGACCGTCTTAGTGCAATTACACTGAGACAATACTGCCCGAATGAGTTTGGAACAGGGGCACTGAGTCTCGAGCCTACGAGGGCTTCTCTTTCTTGTCTTGCTCGTACCCCCAGCACGATAGTACAACTCGTCAATTTGATCGGAGTAACCTATCGTGTGTTGGCACGATTTCTCAGGTATAACGTTATCATCATCGGATGACAACGTTTCCTTCTGAGAGCGAATTACCTTATTTGGATTTTCGAGAGTCACTCGCCTCGAAACGTGCCTTTGTGGGCGTGAATTCTCAACGGGCTCTCGAACCTTGATGCGCAAATTGGTGTGCGCAGCTGCTTTGAACTCCTTGTCATGTTGAGGGTTGTGTCGACCCCCAGCATGTTGATTAGTTCGGAGCTGTCTCAGTGGGCCCAAACGTTCTTGGATTGGAGCTTTGCTTCGCTCCTCGGGAAGTGGACCGAGGCGCTCCAAGACTGACTTCCTTTTCTGGGATGGCTTTGTGGGATCTCTCGGAATAGTTGTGGAAATCATCGGCGGCTTCGTTTGGTTCGCCGGAGGTTGAATCCGCTTCGAAGGTTGCAGAGGTTGCTCTTTGGCCTGAATTGCCACTTCGGATTTCGGCCTCCACACTTTGCGGGTTGGTGGCGGTTTCTTCGTCACCTCCTTCTGAAGCTTTCTACGGGCTTCTTCAGCTTGAGCCCGTGCCTGCGCTGATAGTGCGCGACGCTTGCGAATGCGTTCCTCCAGCGTTGATCGGTTCCGTTTGACGTGGATCCATTCGTCCGTCAGCGGCTTGGAGGAATTACTATTCATCGGTTGTTGAGGCCGTTTCCCTCTTCTGTTCTTTAGATCCGCCTTGTAGCGAACTCCGTCAACAGATTCTATGGCCTTTGCGAATTGTTTCGCAAGGCGTTGCCGTTGCCTTTGGCGGGCTCTCTTCGAGAGAGTCATCACGCCTTCTACGACAGAAGAGTTGGCCAGAGTAGATCCGACCTGGTTGGAGGTTGGGGAGATCTCACCCAATGCAGCTTCGGCATCAAACGGGGCGAGATCTTCGTTGGTAGCTTCAACATCTTCGTACCAACAAATTTTTCTCCTGGGGGAGAACTTCTTGGACTTGCGGGGGGAGGTTGATCCGGACGAGGACACGTACTCCTCGAACTTTTGCTGGTCGAAATCGTACTCGACCTCCTCCACGATCGGGATCAAGATCCGCGGTTGCGACGCGCCGATCTCGTCGGCGAGATCGGTGGCTCCCACTGTGGTCGCCAGATTGTTCGCGGGAAAAATCGTGTCTTTCTTCATTGATATCATTGCCATCTCAATAACTGTTTATCGGTTACAAAGATCCGGTCTTTTTATAAGATCCGGTTACAATGAAAATCAAAAATAAGAAAAAGAAAGATTACAAATTTTATCCTTGTTTGCCGAACGAATCGCGAGCTCCTGTTATGCGATCACTCGCTTTGTGGGTTCTTTGCCTATGTCGGGGTTAATCCGTGGACCACTGCGTGATCTCGATCCGGTCGGATCTACACGATATGACGGGTACTATTCCACCAAGGGAATAATAGCCGGGAGGGATTGTTTCACCAAGGAAACAACCGCTCGATGCTCGGGATCTAAGAACCAAGCTTAGATCCGGAGTGTGATCGTGTAAATCTCAGATCCGATTCTCTCGAACTCCTGCCTTATTTGACGTTTACGATCGCCGAGCACCGGATCTGGAAGTCCAAGCCTTCAAGCCTTCAAAGTTGAGATCTTGTTTAGATCTGAGTCTTCAATCCAGCAGGGCTTCGCCTCCTCCAAAATCCAACCTTTTAGAATGAACAACACCTCTCCTATTTATAGCCACTCGAACCTGTGCCCGTGCACGTGTCAGAACACAAAAGGGAGAGGGGGGGTTTGCCGGCCACCCTGGGGTGGCTCGGACACCGAGCCACCCCGGGTTGGTTCGGTTTGGGCCGAGTCCCCCGGGTGTGTTCGTTTCGTCCGTCGTTCGGGTTCCGTCGTTCGGGTTCCGATTCGTTGTTGATTTGGACTTTGATTCGGTTGTGTGGTTGACTTGTTCGGATTCGACTTGTTGACTTGATTCCAAATATGGCAGTTAATCCGCTTCTGAGTTCGAGTCCGGAATTGATCTTGATTCGATCGTTATATCACCGAGTTCGCTCTTGTTTAGATGACTCGGTGATTCCCCGAAACGTTGGTTTGATTCTGCGTGCGAGTGGATGCGTTCCAATGCTTGGGTGCGATTTGTTGGCTTCGTCGCCTCGTTAACCTGCTCCGTTGCGTATGGCTTGGCTTCGGCGTTAGCGGGATAACGGTCGTGCTTGGATACGTCGCTCGATGGTCCGTTTGTTGAATTGGCGTCGTCGAGCTGTGATAAGGGACCTATAGGCAATTTTATACGCCTACAATAAACATGTTTAAAACTTTATGAAACTTATATGCAAACATACCACAGCAGATAGGAACATCTGGAAACAAACTCAACATGTATAACCATGACTTTATGCATTAGATTTATATTTAAAACCCTAAAACATGCATAAAAACTCAAAACAATAAATCTAACTTCTTTCTTTATATTAACCACATTTTAAAATCATTTTCAGATCTTAAATACATCTGTAAAATTGTTCTCAACCTTTTTAGCATGCAAAGACCTAGTCTTTATACATATATTACAATAGAATTTGACTTTATTCATAAATTAGTCATTTAGGCTCTACAAAACATGTTTAAAACTCTTTAAAAACATTTTGAAAACTAGGAGGGGGATTAGCAGAGATGATACTCGCCTGAGGTTGTAGGGAAAACGTTTAGATGCAAGGATGAAAGAGATCTCCACTCCAGAAGCCAAAAACCACTAGAATTCCTGCTCAAAAGCCTCCAATCTTCTCTAAGAATCAAATTAGGGTTTTGGGGAGCTTGGTGGCTGTTAGGGTTCTTTGGAATACTAAGAAAATCATGAAAAACTCATATATATATATCTGGGAAAAACGAATATGGGTTTAGAAATTCGAAACCAACTCAAAACATGAACAAAACACTCTGCAGGTTTCGCGGTCGACCGTAGCGATCGACCGGACTGCGGTCAACCACGGCTGTCGACTGGACTGGGCATTTCCAGATACTCATGTGTTTGGCCATTTGTGCATGTTTCAATTCTTCTCTCTCTCATGTATGAACTCGTTCATACTTAAAACACATGGTATTATACTCATATACTATTAAATGATATTTATCATACTAAATATCCACATATCATAATTTATCACAAATTAATTATATTATTCATAAATTATCAGGATTTTACATTAGTCCAGTTTGATGGTAAGGGATCTCCCTCACAACATATCTACTACTTCCTGTCTCAAACATTATTTCTCATGGGGAATGATCTTATCCTCACTCGACTGTTCATTGGCACCCTGAGGGGGTAGTTTTTGAATGGTTCTACAAGCTGGAACCAGGCTCTATCAAAATATAGGCCGATGCAGAAATGCTTTTCTTGGCTCAATTCTTCAATGATGACACAGAAGTATTGATGGCCACTCTGATCACTAAGAAGCAGAAGAAAATGGAGTCAGTCAATGACTTCGTGAAGAGATTCAATAGTCACTTTATTACCAGGACCAGGTCTCTAAAAGCACTTTGATCGAGATGTGCCGTCATAATCTCTCGATCAACATTTTATCCAAGGTTGGCACGGTGGAAACCCGAACATGGAAGGAACTTGTTCGCCAAGTCGAACAAGTAGAAAGCATGATCAAAAGGCTAGAGGCTGAAGAGCCTCGATCTAAAAAGGAGCTTCAGAACCAAGTGTACCCAGGAACCCTCCTAGGTCGAGAGGGAAAGAGATCATTGTTGTCGATTCTAGTCCGGCCCCCAAGTCAGCGCAAAGACAGAAACCTAAGTCATTTGAGCAGCACCCTCCGAGGCAATACAACTTCAAGGAAGACCAAGTTATGGTTATCTTCAATATTCTCCTCAAGAGCTACAGGATCAAGTTACCAGTGATCATGAAGCCTGATGACGTGAACAAAACAGATGATTCGAACTACTATGCATACCACAGATTTTTGGGTCATCATACCTTCAAGTGCTATATCCTTAAGGATAAGCTGCAGGCTCTTTATGACATAGGAGTCCTAAAGAAGGAGAAGGTGCTAACGAACAAGACTACAAACATGGTCACTCTAAAGTTTGGGACAATCCTTCTTGAGGTTCATGCACCGGCATGTGTCGTGCCAATCCCAAAACAATGCTGAAGACCACCAATGCCGATCCTCATAATCAACGAGAGAAATGTTTGGTGCCATAGATCTTGCCATTAGGACAGGTGATATGGGTTCATCCTGATCTCCTCGACGATGAGCAGTGGACTTCCAATAAGTCCAAAGGCAAGCCTAAGCTCTGTAACATCATTTCGACAATTCCGGACGATGACAAAAGGGAGATAGCAACCCTCATCGATTCCAACAGTGAGGTAGACACCTTGATTACCCGAACAGGGAAGGACTTTGTGAAGAACTACCCTCCGATGGTGGGAAGTCCAACAAGACAATCGGTGGGGCCATCACCAATAACCCAACCGAATCCTGACAAGTGGAGTTCAAGTGGTAAACCCTTTCGGTTCAACCTACTCACACAGCTAAAGAAAATCCCAACTATGATCACCATGTATGAGCTCCTACGGTTATCCAAGTCTACCCGAGAATCTCTACGGGAGGCATTAGCCGACTCAAAGGCTTTTGCCACACATTTCTCGCCTACTACGGAAGAGGGCATGGAGAAAGGGTGTCCACAATACTGCCAGACATACAAACAACAAATTCCTTGCATTACCTTCACTTTTGAGAATATGCTCATCAAGAGTACATCCTATGATTGGCCCTTGTACTTCACGGGATACGTCGGCTCCTCTCGAGTGGACAGGATCCAAGTAGATCTATGGTCTACACTGATCATTGTCCCCATGAAGCTCATCAAACACTTGGGGGTAACTCAAAAGTGGTTGTCCATAACGACTACCACCATGTTTAGATTTAACGCCACTAAAACTCGGCCACTGGGGAAGATCCGCCTCAAGTGTCAGCTGGGTAACATGAAGACGGAAGTGACCTACTACGTCATAGACACGGAGCCTTCCTACAACATGCTATTGTGTGGGCCATGAATCCATAGCAACCGGATAGTCCTATCCATATTTCATTAGTGTTTGAAGTATGTGGATGACCGTGATAAGGTAAAGATAGTGATTGCTAAGAAACATCCCTTCAAGGGGTTGAAAACTACTTCACTGATTCTTTGCTCTACCAGGACTCTAAACCGGGCAACGAGCCACTGGTCGAGGAACTTGACAGTAGCAATGAGGCCGATAGTGAGTCTGACTACAATGAGGGTCTTGTCTTAAATAACATTGAACCCGTTGTAATCGGCTATGGAGGCCTTGTTATAACCAACACTGATGAAGCGGACGAGTTTAACCCGAATGAAGATCTTGACTTTGCTTACTTATCGTCTAGTTTAGAATCTAGTAATGATGAGTTTAGCTACTTGGTTGTAGCGTTATATAATAAGTTCTCTTTGCACTTGCCCGTGTACTCGTTGTTCGTCATAGACAAACAAACGATTGAGTCCTCGCAAGCCATCTTTGTCGTACCCGCCCGAGGTAATTATTAAAAAGATATTATCTTTGGAAGGATAGACTAGCCTATGCACACAATGTGGAACGAGTCAGACGATGACAAGCCCGGTCCTCAATTCTCGTATTACGATCAGATCGCGAAGCGTATGATGGAGAGCATGGGTTATGACTTTACCCATGAAGAATGCTTGAATTACGACAAAGGGTGAAAGACACTCGCCCGACCAACTTATGTTCCCAAAGGAAAGCCCGACAATTAGTTCGGTAAAACTCAAAGAGGGTTGGGTTACACCTCCTCTTCATTAGAGTTATATTGCAATTTCAGTGGAGATTTCGAAGACGGTCCTTCTAGAGAATCATCGTCAACATTCTTAATGTGAGATTCAGATGTTAGTGTGAGAGATCTATTTAGGAGCCTCACAATCAACATGGCTATGATCGATCCCGTAGATATCAAAAAGGATGATCAGATCCCGCTTTATGATGAAGCATTGGATCGCCATGTTAGCACCCAATGGAGTGGTCAGTTTGAATAACATGAACCACCCACGGAGAACAAGATACTCCAAATAAATATGGGGGATGAGGATAATCTTAAGCCCAAATTTATCAATGATAGCTTACCTTCCCAGGAGAAAGAATACCTCATATACCTCATCCGGGAATATTTAACGTCTTCGCCTAGAATTACGAGGACATGTCTGGCCTTGATCCTCAGATTGCCATGCATCGCTTCAACATCAACTCGGACACCAAACCTGTCAAACAACAACAAAGAAGGTTTCATCCACAAATCATGGAGGCGATTGAAGCTGAAGTGAAGAAGCTGATTGAGTCAGGCTTCATCAGAGAGGAACAACACCCCGATTGGGTGGCTAACATTGTTCTAGTCCTGAAGAAGAACAGAAAGATCCGTATCTACATCGACTTTAGGGACCTCAACATTGCATGTCCAAAGGACAAATTCCCTTTACCCATCATAGAAGTTATCATCGATAATACATGTGAGTTCGAAAGGATATCCTTCATGGACGAGTTTTCAGGGTATAATCAAATCAAGATGCACCCTGAAGATGAAAAGCGCACTTTATTCAGAACTCTGGTAAGGGTATACTATTACACAATTATGCCCTTCAGACTTAAGAATGCTGGCGTAACCTATCAGCACGCTATGAGCATAATTTTTCGGTACCATCTATGAAAGAAAGTCGAATGCTACGTAGATGACTTGGTTGTGAAGAGTCACAACAAAGATGATCATCTTTAAGACCTGAGAATGATGTTCGAGCTGATGTGATCCCATCAACTCAAGATGAAACCCACGAAGTCATTTTTGGGTATGTCGAGTGGCAAATTCTTCAGATTCGTTGTCACAATGAAGGGAATTCACATAGACCCTGATAAGGTGTAAGCTATTCAAGAGCTTCAACCACCCAGGAATCTCAAGGAATTGAGAGGACTGTAAGGACGTCTGGCTTACATCCGAAGATTCATTTCAAATCTTTTGGGTAGGCGCCAACCCTTCTCCAAGCTGATGAAGAAAGGTGATTTCTTCGTATGGGACAAGCCTTGCCAACAAGCGTTCAATGAGATCATGACTTACTTCTCGAATCCACCAATCTTGGTGGCCCCAGTTTCTGGGAAGCCTTCCCTGATCTATGTGAGGGCAATAGAGTATTCTCTTAGTGCCCTCTTAGCACAGAATGATGATGCTGGTCACGAGCAAGGTATTTATTACCTAAGGAGAACCTTGTAGGGAGCCGAACGGTGACACCTCATGATCGAAAAGGAGTGTTTGGCCTTGATGTTCGCTATCCAGAAAATGCGACACTATTTTGTTGGTTAAACCATACACGTCATCTCCCGGATGAATCTCATCCGAGTCTTCATGATGCATCCTAGTAAGATGGGCGCTCCTGCTATCTCAATATGACATACACTTCATGCCGCAAAAGTTTGTCAAAGGACAAGCCATCTGCAATCTCATGGTTAGTCATTCGCTCGAGGCAAAGGCTGACCTATTAGAAGCTATGCTGGATGAAACCTACGAGGTTAATGTAACCTCGCAGGAAGAAGTTTGGCGATTGTACTTCGACGGAGCATCTCGTGTAGGCACAAGCAGGTCTATCATTGCGGGGGTGGGGGTGGTCTTGGTTTCTCCCTAAACCACATATTACCCTGGGCTTTTTCTTTAACTGAGTCGTGTACTAATAACGCGGCTGAGTACAATGCACTACTCATCGGACTAGACTTCGCCAAGGAGTTGGGGGTGAATCACCTTGTAGCTTACGGTGACTCTCAGCTCATCGTTAGATAGATGATAGGGGAATACGAAGTCAGAAATGACGACTTGATCCCATGTCATAAAGCGGCTATCAAGCTATCCAAATCATTCAAAAGCTTCCGCATTGAGCATGTGCTTCGTTCTAAGAACAAGCACGCAGTTGCCCTGGCATCATTAGCAGCTAACCTAGCTCAACCGCTGGGAACAAGTCAACGAGTCACCGTCGCAAGTTGATAACTCTTCTGATCGGAGCATGTTCTGGAAGCGAATGTAACTCACCAAGCTATGGGTCAACTCGAATCGAGATATTAGTGTTTCCCAATCATCGACTACGTCTTATATGACATTCTACCCGAAGACATAAAAGAGCAAGATTCTGTTCGCAGACGTGCTCCGAGATTTTATTACAACTTAACAACAAAAGAATTATATCGTAAGTCTTACGACGACACGTTGCTTTGGTGTCTCTCAATGACAAAAGCACAGAAAGTCCTGTGGGAAGCCCATGATAGTACCTGTGGTGCTCACCAATTCGGACCCAAGCTCTGGGATCGCTTGCGAAGAATGAGCTATTATTAGCCAGGATGATGCACGACGCTGTCGCTTATGCCAAGTGTTGCCATGCGTGTCAAATCCACCATTAGCTAAAGGTCATCGCTTCATCATTGTGATAACCGACTACTTCTCTAAGTAGGTCGAAGCCGTTTCTGTAAGGACCATGAATTTTGATACTAATTAAAATAATTTTTTAAGTATTTTAAAATATTTAATTATGATTTTTAAAAGAGTATTTGTATTTTCTTGAATTTCTACAATTTTCTATGAATTAAAGTCTAAGTTTTATATTTATTTAAATGATATTAATATTTATAAATTAATTTTATACGGTGAAAATTTATGGAATTTATCTGTTGCGTTATTGATACTGTTATATATCATTTTGAATAATATGTTGTATTATTTTTATTATTATGTATATATTTTTGTATAATACGTTGTATTATTAATTATGTATTATTTATATAATTTGCTGTATTATTTTTACTGTTACATATTATCTGTCGTATTAGTATAACTGGTATGTTTTACTGTGTATATAATTATCCCATAATTGTTTGATTTTAAATATGAGTAAATATATTTTATTTATTAATTATTCTCGTTTAATTATACAATATGGGTATATTTTGACCATTTTGTATCAACTATTGTATTGCCACAACATGTACGTTTTTATTTATTGATAATTATTCTGTAATTACT
>BQKN01051046.1:25430-40312 GCA_022839385.1 Asparagus kiusianus | reverse complement strand
TTGACTTGATTCCAAATATGGCAGTTAATCCGTTTCTGAGTTCGAGTACGGGATTGATCTTGATTCGATCGTTATATCACCGAGTTCGCTCTTGTTTAGATGACTCGGTGATTCCCGAAACGTTGGTTTGATTCCGCGTGCGAACGTGTTCCGTTGCTTGTGTGCCTCGTTGTCTCGAACTTTCGTTGATTTGTTCGGGTCTTGATTCGATTGCCCAAATCTTCATTTGGCAGTAGATCCGTTTCGGTGTTTGAGTTCCGGTCCGTTTTGTTGTTGGACGACTGGTTAACTTTCCAAACCGTTGGTTTGGTTCCGCACGCGAACGTATTCCGTTGCTTGCGTGCCTCGTCGACTCGTCGCTCGACCGCCCATTGATTTGTCAAATCATCGTACCGAGCTAAGCTAAGGGACCTATAGGCAATTTTACACGCCTACAATGCCGATTAAAGGCTGGATCAATCATATCCAAAGTATTCCAGTCTCTTCTATAAAAGAAACGAGTCCGGAACACTTTGGAGGGGGTATCTGTAGGCATCAAAAATTGCCGATAGGTCTCCACGAACAGCTCAGTGTTAAAAAATGACGATGAACGTCACTACCCGGTTCACAGGAGATCGATTGACGTTGATGAGCGCCTGAAGTGAATCGACGGACTACGTAAGCCGACAGAATTTTAGAATAACGGGAATACGGACTGATCGGGAACCCGCGACAGTTGCAAAAGGAGCAACGCCCTTCATGTCTCGTTCGCCCTATAGATAATCCAACCATCAGGGCCGACAGAGCTCTTCGTCAGAATTCCAACGCATTCGAAATCACTCAAATCCGAGTTGGGACGAAGAATCAACGGCGAACACACAACGGAGAGTCTCGGACTGAACTGGGACACCCGGCGGTGTCTCAGCAAGCTCGAAACACCCTAGGGGTGTCTTGGCAAAACCAAGACACCCTAGGGGTGTCTCGGCCAAGCCGAGACACCCCAGGGGTGTCTCAAGTTTGTTACACGGACAGAATTGGTTATGCACCCCCTAGGGTCTCCCCTTGCCTATAAATAGGACCCTTAGGCCTCATTTTTGAGGATTTGGAATTTTGGAGAAGAGTGGCGAAGCCCTGCTGCAGCGAAGAGTGATCGAGCCCCCGCAGCAAAGGAGACTTCTTCATCAGATCTTCATTCCCCTCTCTCATTCTTTTCCTTAGTGTTACCCCTCGTCGGTAATACTAAGAAGAGCAAATATCTCGCTTTATCCGAGATAGGAGCTTTGAGTTTCTAGATCCCTCCACGGATCGACGAAGCTCTGCCCGATTTTTTCAGAACGGATCTGATCGACCGGTGGTCCACGGATATCAACATCCCCGTCACAGGCAAAAGACCCACGCAAGCAAAGGACGATAAACGGAACTTGTGTTTATTTTCAAGAGAGTTGTAATTTTTATTTCTTTGTTATTTGAATTCATTGTAACGACTGAAGTTTAATGAAATCAATGATGAAGGCAACTTTTTCCGAAAACATTAACTATCACATTTGACAAAATCAACTTACCAATCCTCTCTAATAGGATGGTGAGCCCTCCAAAGTCACTCACATCGTGGCAGACAATTCTGTTATGTTAACTATCACCTTTAATAAAATCAACTTATCAATCCCTTCCAATGGGATGATAAGTCCTCATAGTTGCTCCAATCGCAACAAAATCCTATCATGTTAATAATCACCTCTGATGACTGGCGTCGTTACTCCCACGAGTAACACAGCTAAGTAGTAACATACCATACGACGTGTTACTACTTCGGTCAATAGTCACACTCCAACGTCCCTAAACTACCTGACCTATTCCGGCTATCCTAATATTCTCTTAGAATAACCGACGGGTAGTAGCCTACCACGTGACGGCTCCTACAGCAATCGATCATCACATTCCTACATCCCTGAACGATTCGATTATCATTTACGTCGTCGTCCTTGCAGACGATGATAATTATCGAAGGCGGCTTGGCAGGCGACATGTCCCAACTGTCCCCTCAAATAGCAACTCGCCGAATGGCAAGTCATTGTTGAGGTCTTCAGCTAGTCGCGTGAACAAGAAACTGCCCTTTGTCTCAAACTAAGTGTTGCCCTCTCGGTTCCACTTGAGCTGCAACACGAAAGTTAGGGTTAACCCGACCTCACGCTACGAACAACCAAAAGCAGAGGGGAATCCTAGCGACTAAGTCCAAGACAGACTCGTCGAAGGCTCGCCACACCGTGAGAAATGGTATAACTAGCTCAGCTCGGGCGCCAATCAGCACAGGCGAATCCAACACAGTAGCTATCAAGGACTAACCAACAGTTCAAAGCTCAGATCAAACGCAGAAAATAAAGAAAAAGGCTATGCATGAAAGCAATAAATAAGCAAAAGCGTAATAGGCCATTCCAGGCCAAAATTACATGCATAGAGTTTTCAAGCATCAGCAACACAAAAAAAAAAAGTGTTAAGCAAGGGGAGCGACGCCCTACATCAACTTCAAGAGGCCAAAACTAGCGATTTTCGCCTTAACAACAGCGAGCTCTGCCGCCTGTCTGGCTCGAGCCTTCTCCTCCTGCCTTTGCTGAAGTTTGGCGAAAGCAGCCTCGCCATCCTCTTCCTCCTGGTGAAGAAGCTGAAGCGCCCTTGCCACCACTTCGGCAACGCGACCAAGCCGAATCTTTTCACGCTCGAGCTTCCGCAAGTTTGCCTCTCCCGTGAGGGACCCGACGTCCATGAAGAAAGCGACATCCATGTAGGCATCCATCTCAGCTAACACCGTGCGATGTTGCCTACGCAAGCGTATGAGCTCGGCTTCTTTCGCCTGAATGCGCCTCAGCAGATCCTCGCGCTCCAACATGACGCTCATCGCGAGAGGCAGTGGCTCGTCAGAAGCGTCAGCGTGCACTAACTCTTCCAAGTGATGCAGCAGCCCCCCAAATGTTGGAGCTCCCACTCACATCGCCGGGCCAGCTAGTGACCGCCCACACGACGGATCTCCTCCAGGCCTTCGGCCATGAGGAGGAGCACGTCGTCTTACCCCCTGACGCCTTGGCTTATCATAACAGCCGTTCGGCGAAGGTCCTCCTCCAACTTCTGGAGGAGAACAAGCGTCGGAGTAAGATCTGCAGCGGCAGACCCCTGAGTTGACCCGGCCGCGGCAGTCGGAGCCGTGTCGATGCCGACGGCGGCAGTGGAGGAGGAGCTAACGTCCTCACCCTCGAAGACACCGAAATGGGAGTTGGAGGCCATTGATCAGAGAGATTTTTGTTAGAATTCTCTTCTAGTGAATTTTCGTAAGCACTAGAACTCTACCAAAGAGACAACAGACACATTATATAGCCAAAAAATGAACGGCTAGGATTCGCTGCCTCAAATGGATCTAATGACCCAAATCTCTAGTGGCGCTTCGGGTTCGATGCCCATAAAAGCGTCACCATTGGGACTCCAAACCGACCGTTCGGATTGAGCGCGGAAGGCGAAGCGTCCCGTCACTTCGCAATTAATGAGCACTAACGTGCCCACAGCGCCTTAGCTGGCAAGCATTTGGGTCCGCGGGCAGACGCATGACACAAATTCGCCTGCGTTTAAGTGTCTTGCTTGTAGCACAAATTCGCCTGCGCTTGAGTTTCACTTACAGCATAAATTCGTCCGCGCTTGAGTTTCGCTTGCAGCGTGAACTCGCCAGTATTTGAGTTTAGCTTTCAACGCAAACTCGCCAACACACGAGTTTCCCTCAACTCGCCACCAGCTTAGGCCTCGCTTACAACACGAACTCGTCAGTTCGCCTGTGAGTCTGTGATGCAAATTCGCCCAGGCCTGAGCTTCGCCTGCAGCATGAAATCGCCAGCGGTTGAGTCTACCTAAGACACTGAATGGCGACACAACGAAATATGAAAAGGAGTATGTGTACAACAAGAAAATGCAAACTTCATTAGATGCTTCTAGACAGTACATTTGAACAAAGTTATGACTTTACAACCAAGAGAGTCATAACATTACATCCGAGAAGCAAAACATGAAACAGAACGTCTTGAATCTACTCCTATCCTACAGGTTTATTCTAGGAGTTTGAAAGATGCAAGCTTGGCTCTGACTGCGGCTATCTTCTCCACATGCATGGTGCGAGCTCTGGCTTCTGCCTCCTGCTGGATCCGCGCCTCAAAAGAAGCATTAGCAGCAGCATCCTCCTGAAGCAGCAGTGAAAGATTGTGCTTCTCTCTGGCGAGGTCGCCTTCCATCGTCTCGCTCTGAATGCGAAGACCTGTCAAAATTGATTCCCCCTCTGCATGCGGAATCGAACCTAAAATGATCGAAGAGATGACAGACTCCATGTCAGATTGCAATAGGCGGTGCCGAAAATCCAGATGATCAATAAGGGCCCTTTTGTCTTCTATGTCTCGCCTTCGACACTCTTGTTGCCACACGACACGACGACGGAATGGAGCTAAGAACAGCTTCACTTCGGACTCCAAATCCGCATGTCGCAAGTCCTCCAATTTCGTCAGGAGCAATTCCAGATCGATGAGCCTCATTGAGCACCGTACTCCGAGCATAAAGTCACCTTGGCAACGGAGACGAGCCACACGGTCTGAGAGGGACTACTTCAGCTCCACGAAAGTACCATGACCCTGATCAATGAGCGAGATCACTCGTTTCACGGCATCCTCCAACTCCCCTAACTGGGCCAGAACAATGTCCGAGGGTTTAGGCTCCAGATCACGGTCAGGCGTGGGGGCCGAGGAAGAGGCATCATCCCCTGTCTTCTTCGCACTAGACGCCTTCGCTCGCGGTGTCATCATGAATAAGGAGGAGACAATCAATGCAGTGCCCCCTCCGATAAGAAAAGAAGGCCATATATGACGTACGGACCAAGTACGTGTCCATCATCCAATGGTCCAGATGAGGCGGCCGAACCGTCCGTTACACCGCCTTTAATGCGAGACGATGTGCTAATGTCAGCCCAGCTGGCGAGCACTCGAGACCACGATCAGACACATGGCTTCCCCCCGAATCAGCATTAATTTTATCTTCAGCATGATTTGACTATGGTCAGAATTCGTCCATGGCAAAAATTCCCCTGCGGCTTGAGTTCGCCTGTAGTTAGAATTCACCAGCGGTTTGAACTCGCCTGTATCTAGAATCCGGCTGTAGCTTGAACTCACCTGTAAGTAAAGGCCCACCTGCAACGGCCTCATAGGGAAAGATAAAAGACAACAGTGACTAGGAGAGATACATGCACAAACACGTTTGGGAAACCAGAAGAGCATAGCATTCATCCAGTTTAAAGACAGTGCATTTGAACAAAGTTATGATTTCACAATCAAACAAGTCATGACACAGTGACAAAAGCAAAACAAGCAAAATGTCTTAACACGGTTTTAGACCTGAGATCCTAGTCCAACAAACTAAAGGATGTAAGCTCTGCCATAACCGCAGCTACCCTTCTCGCGTGGTCCTCCCGGGCTTTGTCTTCAGCCTCTTTCCGAGCCCGATCCTCAAAGCTTGACTTGGCGACAACGTCTTCCTGGCGTAATGCTTCAAGGCTTCGAGTTTCCTCCTCAGCAGTCTTCCTAACCTTTACACTTTCAGATTGAAGCCCCCTCAGGGTCATCTCCGCCTGCTCCAGCTCGGCCCTTAGACGAGATACGGTGGAAGTAAAGTCGCCTATCCGATCTTCCAGGGAGCGCTATTGACCTACCCAGAAGGCGATGTGGGAATCTAGATCTGTTATCTCCCTAGAGCGGACCTCCTGCTCCCAGGCCTCTCGGCGCCTAATACGAGACAGGAAGGCCTCCACACCGGCTTCCAGACCCTCTCGCAGCAAGGTCTCTAAACTCATCAGGCGTGACTCGAGAAAAAGGACCCGCTGCACACAACATGTAGCAAGCCGACATTCGCCCAGCCGCCTGAGATCGGACACACGATCCAGGAGGGACTGTTTGAGCCATCGTAGGTTCCCATGCTAAGACTGACAAGGGAAATTACCTGCTTCACGGCATTCTCAAATTCCTCAACGCGAGCCTGTATGAACAAGGAATCTGAGGAGACAGACTCTTGACTCGGAGCGAGTGCCGCGATAGATGGGATCTCGAGACAAGGTTCGGTTCCAGACGGTGGAATAGGATTTGAGGCGGAGGAAGTCCCGATCCCCTCAGATTCGTCATCAGAAATCAAAATGGGCTCAGCCATACACTCTTCAGTGGTTGGCACATCATCCTGAACTGCACAACACGACAAAGACACAACATAGAGTTAGGAACAAGGGGCATCGCCTCGACTTACAAAGACTTAGACATAAAGGCACCTTCACCGGCAGCGGCTTCGGTGGCTTGCTTCCGGACCCTCTCGCAGCAAGGTCTCTAAACTCATCAGGCGTGACTCGAGAAAAAGGAGCCGCTGCACACAACGTGTAGCAAGCCGACATTCGCCCAACCACCTGAGATCGGACACACGATCCAGGAGGGACTGTTTGAAGCCATCGTAGGTTCTCATGCTAAGACTAACAAGGGAAATTACCTGCTTCACGGCATTCTCAAATTCCTCAACGCGAGCCTGTATGAACAAGGAATCTGAGCAGACAGACTCTTGACTCGGAGCGAGCGCCGCGATAGATGGGATCTCGAGACAAGGTTCGGTTCCAGACGGTGGAATAGGATTTGA
Organism: Asparagus kiusianus; assembly: GCA_022839385.1. NCBI lineage: Eukaryota > Viridiplantae > Streptophyta > Magnoliopsida > Asparagales > Asparagaceae > Asparagus > Asparagus kiusianus. Next base: position 33,646 of record BQKN01051046.1, on the reverse strand, counting down.
GGCGGAGGAAGCCCCGATCCCCTCAGATTCGTCATCAGAAATCAAAATGGGCTCAGCCATACACTCTTCAGTGGTCGGCACTTCGTCCTGAACTGCACAACATGACAAAGACACAACATAGAGTTAGGAACGAGGGGCATCGCCTCGACTTACAAAGACTTGGACATAAAGGCACCTTCACCGGCAGCGGCTTCGGTGGCGCCCGAGGAGGGACCCCCTCTTCCTTTCTTCGAAGCGACTCTCTTCACCTTCGGCGCCATTCCGAGTGCAACGAGAGGAAGCTTGGATTTTCTCCAGAGAAGACGACAAGAAAACTGCAACCTCCCTTGACAAGGAGGAGGGGCATTAAATACTCAGGGCCTAGACGGCTGTCCACCGTTCGATTAGACCGTTCAGAGCCAAACAGTCGAGAGTAAGGCCGAACAACTCGGGATCTCGTATGAGCGGCCAAGATCTGGCAGTTTCTAGACACGATCTTCAACCAACGGCCCAAATCGGGCGTGGAGAACAAAGAGGCCCACTACACCGTCTTTAATGCAAAGCGATATGCCCACGTCATCTTAACTAACGAGCGTATTAATGCTTAAATTAACACGTGGCCCACTAAGAACGGAGCACGCCCGCGGGTCGAATTCGTCATTTAAACTCGTAACGATCAAGCTCGTCTAACGTTTGAGCCGTTTGGGCTCGTACACCACTCTGAGACTTGAGTCACTCCCGATTTCGCCTGTAGCTAGAACCCGCCAATAACTAGAATCCGCCTGCAGCTGGCACTCGCCAGGAGCTGGAATTCGCCCACAATAAGGATCCCCCTGTGGCCAAACTCTGACCGGTACGAGTCCGTGTTGAACAATGACAAAAACAAAAAAAAGAGGTAGGGCGCACACAGGAGAAATAATGACTAGGAACAAAAGGATAATTCCATTCATTAAAAGAAATTCTATTACAACGATGGAATCGAAAGCAAATTACAAAGCTCTCAACCGTGACTCCACCTCATGAATCTCCCCAGCGTGGCGAAGCTCGAGCCTCCTCAGGATCTCTCGGCGAAGATCCTCCTCAGTGCGTGAAACCAAGTCTTGGACGGTGTGTTTGACCTCCTTGAGGGCTCGGTCTTTCTCCTCAACAGAACCAGCGACCAGTTGCCGTCGAGACTCGATTTCCTCTAACTGCCTTACCAGTTGTTCACGAGCCTTCTCCTGAGTAGCTAGTGAGGCCTGCGCGTCAGAAATGACTTGCTTGGTCTTCACTATCTCCAAAGACAAGCTAGAGGGGCGGGAGTCAGCCTTTTGTTGCTCGTGTTTCACTCGTTCGTTCTCAGTCTTAATGCGCTCCAACTCTTCTGACAACCTTGCCTCCAACGACATGGTCTCGTTCAGTCTCCGGTCGCGCTCCTCCAATGCTGCTTGAACCTCGCCGGACACGAGATGAATGATCTTGGAACTCATCGCGTGAAGGGTAAGCAACTATCGGATAGTCTGCTCTACCTCTTCCAAATGCTGGAAGTACGGGTTAGCCGTGGTGGCACCAAGCCTCTTGATCAAGAAAGCCATGTCATAATCAAGGTTCTCCTTGAACTCCTCAAAGAGGCAGCTCTCTTCCAATGCGAGTTTGATGCAGTCAGCTATAGAGTGTCTTGGAAGTTAGCTAGGGTTCGAGCCACCTTCCTTTTGCGCGAACGCTCCAAGGGAGAGAGGGTAGCCTCATCTGCCGCGGACGTCATGGTTGAAGTCACGATTGAGGTACTGGTAGTCATGACGGTGGAAGTGGTGACAGGCATTGCTAAGGCCGATGTGCCTACCGATGTCACTGGGATATCGGTCGTAACGCAGACGGTCACCGAGGATGAGGAAGCGGTCACCAGTCGAGCAGGTGTCTCCCCTTGGATTAGAGACTCCTACGCCAGTGGTTCGCCCCCGACCAACAGAGTAGGGATTTCCCTTTGTTGGCCTGACACCTCTTCATAAGCCGACGCCTCCTCCTCGCTCGATATCACCTCATGAATCCAGGCGTCATCGTCCGCCTCTGATTCACCCATCTCTCTAACCGAATGGCCCACGCAAGAGGGGGGATCCTCTTTACCAGCAGCTTCATGGGATGGGTCAACTGCGAATATAAGAAGAGGGTTAGTAAATGCCCCTCGAGAAGAGCCCCATTGACAGTTCAGTATGTGTAGGTCAGCAGCGCCGGATCCTACTCTTACCTGAGCCACCAAGCTCCCCTTCGTCTCCGGTTCCCTCCTCTTCATCGGAAGGAATGGAAATCACTCTCTCAACTGTACCTACATAAAGTCAACACAAATGTCAGGGGGGGGGGGGGAAATTCGACCTTACATCCGAGGGTATGGCATTAAAGATTACCTCCTGGTACGGTCGTAGGGGTCGTTGAAGCCCTCGCCTGTGGCCTCACACTAGACTGTGGGGGAGCATCCTCCGAAGTTACCGGGACTATCCCCGGTGCGGCAGAGGGAGCAGGCAAAACAGCCCCAGTCCCAGAAGCAGTCACTCCAGGAATGATCACCTGAGCAGCATCATCTTGACCTTCCGTCGCTCTGGCAGCCTCAACCTTCTCTTCACGACAGACCTTCTTGGCCGCCTCCACTCGGGAGCTTTCGGCCGCTGTCTCTCGCAATCGTTTAAAGAGAAGGGAGCTACTCGGAGATAGGAGGGGCGTCCCCATCCATCCAGCTATCGTGCTCCAGGCCTGTTCCAAACGTTCACCTGCCCGGACTAGCTCATCAGACTCTCTCTGCCCACCGGTGGGATCCAACGAAAGGCTAGGGGAAGGAGCTTGAGCCTCAGGTACCCCGGATTCATCTAAACCTACATCAAAGCCCTCGGTGTCTTCAGTAGGATCTTCCGAGAACCACTCTCTGGTAGTCTGGCGACCCTTCCACCTCGAGGGATGAGGAGCTCCCCTTGGGCGATGCCCATGTTCTGCCATATAGAAACTCTAGAATCGGAAGCCCTCAGGATTAGCGCTAGCGTCCCGATACCACCGACAATACAGGAGCGTATGGTGCAGATCGCGATCCTTTGTAGGAAGTTCGAAACGAGCATGGGTGCCACCAGCATGAGTCCAGAACATCCCCGAGTACCATCCACTAACTCTCCTTCGAAATATAAGTGGGGGTTGATATTTCCTATGTACAGTTGGTTATACCCGAACTGGCAGGTAAATCTGCAAGGAATGTACGGCTCGAGGTAGCACACAAAGCCTGTTCACTTAATATGATACCCCGGTCGAATGTTCACAAACCATCGAAAAGTGCCACAGGAAAGAACGGTGTGATGGTCCACCGTCGATACATCACTAAGGGACTCGCAATATCCTCCTCTACTAAAGTAGGGGAAGAAATGATGGAAACTTAATGGCCAAAGTGGGACAGCGTCTTCCTCATGTCAGGGATGTCTTTACACTTCCAAGAGCATCTCTCCAGATGCTGGACAAACGGAACAAACCTTTCTCCTTGAAGAGTCGCTGGGGCACTCATCAAGCACTCGCAATGGTAGACAAACCACGCCATCAAGTAAGTGTACGGCAGACCCACTCTAGGGTTAGGGGTCCTGACGACTTCCCCTTCCCCTTCGTCGACAATCGATACACGACAAAATTAGGTCGTCAATGTGCGGAGTCCCCGATGGATACATGCCACCATGGCCAATAAGCCAAGAGTCTCCAAATCTAAGAGTTCAGATTGAGACTTTAAAATTGTTAAGGGGGCTATCCCAAAGAAGGTCCAGCCAGCCACTTAAAAGGTCAAGTTCTAAAGAAGGCCAAGATCCTTTCTCATGTAGCCATCAATGGCTATTTATAGAGAAAATGTGGTGAGCAACCACTTCCTCAGAACATAAGGGAATGGATGTGACCATTCCCTTAAATTATGGGAAATGACCCCTTCCTATGTTGGGTATGGTTAATCCCTTAAATCATGGGAATTGACCGCTCCCTTATTGGGTATGGTCAATCGCTTAAATCAAGGGAAAAGATTGTACCAATGCCTCAAGTAAGCAGCTGACAGGCTAGGCGAGCTGGCAACTCATGCGGGCGAGCTGGAGACCCTGCATGCAAGCTGGCGATCCTGGAGGTAGGCTGGCAACCCTACAGGTGGGCTCGCGACCCTGCAGATGGTCTAGCGACTCTGCAGGTGAACAGGGTCTACAGACAAGCTTGGCCTGAATCAGGTGAGCTTGAAGCTGTCAGGCGAGACTGTGCAAGCGAGCTTGCCTTCAGGCGAGCTAGGATCATGCATGCGAGCTTTAAACTATCAGGCGAGCTCTGTAGGTGAGGCTATGTAGGTGAGCTTACCTTATGCAGGCGAGCTCCAGAACATGCCACAAAGAACATGTCATAACATTCAAACCATAAGAAAAATTTAATGAATTATATATGAAAATTACCTATCTCGATGAGACCGAGCCGACCAAAGGGTTCGGTTTGCCTCCGTTCATTTCACCAAATTCCTTCCGGTGTGAGAGATATCAGGGTTTTCCCCCTTTTTTGCTATTTTGGGTGAGGTTTTAGCAGTCGTGTTCTGAACTTCTCTGATAGGGATTAAATGTAATTTTTATTACCTATAGAACTCCTTCTAAAGTTTTTAGACCTAAATCAAACTGCATGGGGTCTGGAACACTTTGGATATAAAGATCTGCAAAGTGATCACTGCTCAGACGGAGTGAGGAACCTTCCAACGAGCTCGGTGAAATTGACCTCTTCACTCGCAGCTGATGATCACCTTCTAGGATTTTGAGCAAACCCTCAGCTATCAACAGACTTGATTTGTCTTTACCAACTGCCATTTGAGTTAGACTAGTCATGCTCTTTTTCTTAGCATGGTAAGTTGTCGAGGAGTTTCTTTTAGGCTCAATTCTAGGATTTCTCCTCTATCCTTAGCCATTTGAGGCATTTGGATTAAGAGCGTAGGGAGCCATTTTACCTCATATACCAGTCAGAGGGTAGGAACAGTTTGAATCAGGCGAGCTTCAAGCTGTCAGGCGAGACTGTGGAAGCGAGCTTGCCTTCAGGCGAGCTAGGATCATGCATGCGAGCTTTAAACTATCAGGCGAGCTCTGTAGGCGAGGCTATGTAGGTGAGCTTACCTTATGCAGGCGAGCTCCAGAACATGCCACAAAGAACATGTCATAACATTCAAACCATAAGAAAAATTTAATGAATTATATATGAAAATTGCCTATCTCGATGAGACCGAGCCGACCAAAGGGTTCGGTTTGCCTCCGTTCGTTTCACCAAATTCCTTCCGGTGTGAGAGATATCAGGGTTTTCCCCTTTTTTGCTATTTTGGGTGAGGTTTTAGCAGTCCTGTTCTGAACTTCTCTGATAGGGATTAAATGTAATTTTTATTACCTATAGAACTCCTTCTAAAGTTTTTAGACCTAAATCAAACCGCATGGGGTCTGGAACACTTTGGATATAAAGATCTGCAAAGTGATCACTGCTCAGACGGAGTGAGGAACCTTCCAACGAGCTCGGTGAAATTGACCTCTTCACTCGCAGCTGATGATCGCCTTCTAGGATTTTGAGCAAACCCTCAGCTATCAACAGACTTGATTTGTCTTTACCAACTGCCATTTGAGTTAGACTAGTCATGCTCTTTTTCTTAGCATGGTAAGTTGTCGAGGAGTTTCTTTTAGGCTCAATGCTAGGATTTCTCCTCTATCCTTAGCCATTTGAGGCATTTCGATTAAGAGCGTAGGGAGCCATTTTACCTCATATACCAGTCAGAGGGTAGGAACAGTTTAGCTTCGTGCACCAGTTGGAGGATAGGAAACAGTTTCACCTCGTGCACCGGTTGGAGGTAGGAAGTAGTTTCACCTCATGCATCAGTTACAGGAGAGGAGCAACAGTTTATACTCGTATACTTGTCAGAGTAAAGGCGTAGTTTCACCCCGTGCACCGGTTAAAGGAAAGAGACCAGTTTAGCCTCGTGCAAGGAAAGGAGCAACAATTTATACTCGTATACTTGTCAGAGTAAAGGGGCAGTTTCACCTCGTGCACCGTTTGGAGGAAAGTGAGCAGTTTAGCATCGTGCACCGGTTAGAGGAAAGGAGCAGCAGTTTATACACGTATACTTATCAGAGTAAAGGGGCAGTTTCACCTCGTGTATCGGTTGGAGGAAAGGTAGCAGTTTAGTCTCATGTACCGGTTGGAGGAAATAGAACAGTTTAGCCTCGTGCACCGGTTGGAGGAAAGAAACAGTTTCACCTCGTACACCGGTTGGAGAAAAAAAAGTAGTTTCACTTCATGCACCGGTTGGAGGAAAGGGAGCAGTTTCACCTTGTGTACTAGTTGGAGGTTGCCGAGTTATCCTTAAGAATATTCTCCAGGAACTTTCCGTCAAAGATAAAGAACAGTTTAGCCTCATATACTAGTTGGAGGTTGCTAAGTTATCCTTAAGAATATTCTCCAGGAACTTCCCGTCAATGGTAAGGAATAGTTTAGCCTCGTATACCAGTTGGAGGTTGCCAGGTTATCCTTAAGAACATTCTTCAAGAATTTCTCATCAAAGGTAAGGAACAGTTTAGCCTCGTATATCAGTTTGAGGTTTGGGAAATAGTTTATACTCGTATACACCTTGGAGTAAGTCGGGATATCCTTAAGAATATTATGCATAATATCCTCCAGGAATTTCCAGTCAAAGGTAGGGAATAGTTTATATTCGTATACCCGTTAGAGTCGGAGGATGAAATCCTGTGCTGACACGTTACTCATTCTACTACGAATGAGTATGAAGTTGCTATCGGATGCAGGTCCTCTGATGATTTACGCATTTAAGCGTCACCGATCAACTTTGGCCAATAGTAACTAAGTCTTCGCAGTCGGGCCCATAGCTTGGGTCCGAGTTAAAAAACTTGACAAATGCCATCGAGGGCTTATTGTGCTTCGAAGCATTGCCCCTCTGTTGTGAAGAAGGTTTGGATGAGGAGGTAGTTTCCACTATCAAGATGTCTTGGTCATTACCCCCTTGAAATTCATATAGCCCTTTAGCATCCATGCGCTTAAGCATGCTCTCGACTTGCTCTCCTTGGCAGATTAAGTCTTTCCATGAGGGAGCTCTGACAGCATCCATATTGGACAGAATGTTGATGGAGAGATTATTCCGACACATCTCAATGAGACTGGCCTCGGAAAACTGATCACGTGTATGCAACAATCGGTTTCTGAACCTCTTGACAAAGTCATAGACTTTTTCTTCTTCTGCTTGGTAGCTAGCAAGGTGGCCACATATACTTCTTTGTCATCGTTGAAGAATTTGGCCTTGAAGAGCCTTTCCATGTTCTTCCAGCAGGTGATAGATTTTGGCTCCAATCTGCAGAACCATTCAAAAACGACCCCCTTGAGGGTGCCAATGAACAATCAAGTCATAATAGGATTATTCCCCACTATGTGTCTAGTTTACGCTTAGAAATAGTAGATGTGTTTGGTAGGAGAACCCTTGCCATCGAACTGTAGGAGGTCCAGTGGCTCCGGGTAGGAGACTGTATCTTATTCGATTGGATACAGTCTGTCAACCCCCAACTTGTTCATGTGCTTCGGAGATTTAAGGTGTCAAGTTGACTTTGGAACTCGTCGAGTCTTTTGTCTTTTGGATTATGACCCGAAGATGACGCTCCTCCAGATGACTCGGATGAGGAGTGAGAATGAGTAGGCACCCGCTCTTTGTGTTTCAAGGTTTTCCGTGAAGTCCGCAAAGTCCTCTTCTTCTTCTTCTCACTTAGAAGCTGCTCCATCATCTCCTTCAGAGAGTTGATGGTTACTTGTTTCTCGTCAAATCTCCTAGATATCTCATCAGGGATTTCGGTCATATGCACATTTGGGTGCTCGCCCTGAACTAAGCTTAAGGCTTGCGACGTTGCTACCACCAAGCAATCATCGTCATCATAGTCAGAGATGGGTGCTAGGCACGTGTAGTCAAATGGAATGATCACCCCTATTTGGGTGTGAGTGTGTTGGCAGATACCTTCACGCTCAATAGCCTTGGACATCCCCGTCACATTGACAGTTGTAGGGGGGAGCTCTACATCATCAGAAGCTCGTCTCCTCTGATGATTACATATTTGGCGGAGAGGTCTCATCTCTGATGGTTGCTGAAAGAGTCTTTCCAATAGCAATGGTTTAGATGTTTCAGCACACCAGCAGTGCTCGAGCAGCGTTGCAATGAGCCTCTTGTAGTTGTACTGGGAATTGCCTCATAGGGC
>BQKN01051046.1:0-25420 GCA_022839385.1 Asparagus kiusianus | reverse complement strand
GCTCGCCTATTGGACGAGCTTGCAAGTATTAGCAAGCTCGCATGTGTCAGCGAGGTTCAGCCTGGCAAGGCTCGCCTGTTGGGCGAGCTTGCATGTGTTGGCATGCTTGCATGTGTCGGCGATGTTCAGCCTGGCGAGGCTCGCTTGTTGAGCGAGATTCAATCTGGCGAGGCTCACCAATTGGGCCAGCTTGGTGCAGTGCGCCTGTTTAGCAAGCTACCGCTTTGCCTTCTTGGCGAGATACTGCTTTGCCTTTCTGGCGATAGTCGTCCTGCGGACGAAGCTAGGCTATCAGGCGATCTTGGTGAAATCCGCCTGTTTGAGCTTGCATGTGAGCTTGGGCTATCGGGCGAGCTTGATGAAGTTCTCTTGTTTTATGAACTTCGCATGAACTACATAGTTCACCATACTTGTGAAGTTTGCCAGATTTGGAAACATCGCCTGAAGAGTGGAGCCTGTCTGAGTAGGTGGGCTTGCTTGATTTAAGCGGTTCGCCAAAATTGGGAACCTTTCTCATGGAGCCCGCCTGAGTAGGTGGGGCTCGCTTGAACTGCTAGGCTCGTCGAAAATACCAAGTTCACTAATTTTGAGAACTTTGCTAACGGGGCAAAGCCCGCCTGAGTAGGTGGGCTCACCTGATCGATTAAGTTCGCCAAAATTAGGAACCTTGCGCTTTGGTTTGGATCTTATCAAGCTTGAATAGTAATTCAGGCCATCATCAGAGACGAGGGTTTGCACCTCTTAGCAGGCGAGAGCTTGTCGTCGTTGTTGCTTGGCTCTTTTAGAGAGGGGAGCGTTCATGTTGGCGGCAAAGGCGTGGTCCGTGCCGACTTGAATCATTATCTTCTCTTGCATGGGGGCCTGCGAGGGTCGTTCAACGACCCATCGCGTAGCCCTTGAACTTGTATCCTTTACCTTTGGCTCAGCCTTGATGAGCTTGGTGGAGATAGAACCCCCTGTGCTTGCTCGGGTGAAGTTCTCAGACATTGTTGCCTCGGCCACTTGGGGCTGGGCCACACGCACGACTCTATAGCACTTGTGAGATGCATTGTCGCAAGAGGAGGATGAAGATAAGTACTCCTCGAACTCGGTCACGAGGGACTCAACAGTTATCCCTATCACAATTTTGTCGAATTGCACCACCATTATTTCGGTTGAAGAAACGGTTCCTCCCACTATGGTTGCCATCTTTTGTAGGTCGTAAAAGTTTTAGTTCTCAATGGAGATTCGTATTGATAAGAATTGCTTATTACAAATCAAGAATCAAAAAACATTACAACAGAAGCGAAGAGAATGCTTTTCTTGTTTAACATGAGTTCTTTGGTAGCGATAGGATGCCTCCCTCGAATGCTTGCGTCGAGTTTGCTTCCCTTGGACGATCCGATTAAAATTGTGGTTAAACTTCAGTGCGCAGTAGAAGCCCTTGTATGATCAAGTTCGATTATACCCGAGCTTGATGAGTCTCAAGGCCGAATGCTTTGAGAAGGCTAATGTGCAAGAGTTTGCAAAGAGCTGAGAGTCTCAAATCTGAGAGTTCACATTGAGTCTACTTCAACAATCCAAGCAAAAAATTAGGAAAGTTTTACCAAGCAAGCCAATGAGAAAGCCTCTGCTTGAATCCCCAAGTGATCTAGCCTTTGGTTCAAGAGTCTTGAATATGACAAGCTTCTCCACCAAATTATAAGCCGAACCTCCCCTTTGCGCCCCTTTCACGTTGGCAAAGGGGTCCTATAAATAGGCAAGGGATGACATGAGCCAACCCTTGATTTGTGGGATGTGACCACTACTAGGAGTAAGGAGTAACATACTCCCCATATAGCTATGGGATATGACCAATATAGGGGTGATGAGGCCATCTATCATTACCCAAGATGTGGGAAGTGGGTAGGCCCACTCCCACAAACAAGCAGCCACTTGCACTATTCAGGCGAGGCTGTCAGGCTGGTAGGCGAGCTTGAGAGCTGCTTGAACGTTCAAGCAGGCAAGTTTGGTGAACAGGCGGGGTCGGTTGGTGGCCCCCCTCGAGCGTATGGGTTGACATTCGTGTAGGCGAACTAGCAAGCTTGACTCATGCTAGCGAGCAAGGTGTTCAAGCGAGATCGAGCTTATTCTGGTGAGATCAATAATCAGGCAAGTTTAGCCCGTGCTGGTGAGTCAAGCCAACAGGCGAGCTTGACTCGTGCTAACGAGTCAAGAAATCAGGCGAGCTTGACTCGTGCTGGCGAGTAAAGCAAACAGATGAGCTTGCTCGTGTTGGCGAGTTAAGAAATTAGGCAAGCTTGACTCATGCTGGCGAGTTAAGAAATCAGGTGAGGTTGACTCATGCTGGTGAGTCAAGAAATCAAGCGAGCTTGACCCATGCTGGCGCGTCAAGCAAACAAGCGAGGCCGAGCTCGTGCTAGCGAGATCAATAATCAGGCGAGCTTGACCCGTGCTGGCAAGTCAAGCAAACAAGCGAGGTCGAACTTGTGCTGGCGAGATCGATAATCAGGAGAGCTTGACCCGTGCTAGCGAGTCAAGCAAACAAGTGAGGTTGAGCTCATGCTGGCAAGATCGATGATCAGGTGAGCTTGACCCGTGCCGATGAGTCAAGCAATCAGGCAAGGTTGAGCCCGTGCAGGCGAGCTCAATAATTGAGTGAGCTTCGCTTGTGCCGACGGGCTCAATCAGGCGAGATTTGGCAGACAAGTTTATTCTTGCCTGTTTGAGCACGCAGGCGAGCTTAGTCAGGTGAGATTTGAGTTCTAGTATAGAGGCAATTTTTATTGCCTACAAGATTATTTCGCTCAACGTACCAGTCTCGTGTTGTGGATTTCTAATTGTTGATTTCATTAGGTTGTCTATTCTTAGTTCGGTATTAATATTTAGTTATCTACAATTTGAGACAATGGTATATACATAAGGGTTTCCTTATTTGGATTATTTCACTAGACATACTACGTCTCATGTTGTAGGTTTCTAAATATTAATTCTACTTAGATACAGAAAAAATAATCTTTTTGTAGTGCTCTGGCGCTCTTTATGTGGTTTTTTTGTTGTTTTCTCTTCTTTTAGGCAGTACTGAGGTTCCGAGAGCCGCAAGATGACGGAGTTCATGCATAGTCACCATCATATGAGTTATTAGTAGAGGCTTCATAGTAGATTTATATGATTTCATTCAGACTTTAGAGTTTTATTTCACATTGTAAAGGTAGTGTGCCTTAGTATGATTTTCGGATTGATCCATGTTGAGACATTTTCTTTATTTCATATATCAGATGCATTTCAGTTGAGACAAGATTTTTATTTATGAGATATCTTTTTCCATATCATGTTTATTACATTCGTTTCTTTATTTTGCCTGCTTTTGTACCTACACTTCTTTTGATTCTACTAGAGGATATTGCTGTGATTGGTTAAACGTGTTTATGCATAGTGTGGGTGCATGGTAGGTTTAACATCTCTGGTTTCACCTTGGACTGCAGTCTTATGTGAAACCAGGGTCATCATAGTTGGTATCAGAGCTCTAGTTCTAACATCCTTAGGATCATTCATGTGTCGAGTCGTGAAGCTAGGATAGAGTTTCCTAGGGATCATATATAGAGTCTGCTAGGAATTCCTAGAATGAGTGACAACGTTATATAAGTATGTTTGAAAATTACAATTTTTTTTGACAACTAATCTTATTTTGATTGAAAAGTATTTACATGAAATATAAGTGATAATATTTTTCTATTGATATATGTTTATCTTTATGCTTGAGATCCTATTTACTGTGCCTAACAAGCTCTACTTCTAAACATATAGATGTCAGGAACAGGACGTGGTCACAGAGGTACCCGTACTTAGGGAGCTGGACTAACTGATACAGAGATCGAGTCGCAGTAGGCTCTGCAGTATCTAGTCGATCTCATAGCACTGTTAGCAGCTCGACTAATAGTGATAGAGGAGCAATTAGCAAATCAGGCTTCGCGGGAGATAGCCATTTAGGAAGAGTCACCAGAAGAGACACTGGTAGATGCACCGACACCACCACCAGTTGTTAATGGAGCCATTGAGCAGGCGGAATTGATTCGTTTGGTAGAGAGGTACCAGAAGATGAAGGTACTAGAGTTTCATTACACATCAGATTCTATTGCGGCACATAAGTGGAAGGAGGATGTGAGTAACATCTTGGATATCTTAATGTGGACACGCTGCAGAAGCAGAAGCTAGCAGCTTTCAACCTCAAGGGTGATACATGAGGATGGTATCAACTTCGGTTCACTACGGAGCAGAGAATGACTATTTCATGGGAGACTTTTGTTTATTTCTTTGAGGAGCAGTATGTGTCGATAATGAAAGCCGGGAAGGAGTTGGAGCTAGCTCGACTAGAGCAGGGAGACATGTCGGTGTCAGATTATGAGAGTAAATTCATGACATTACTCAAATTCACGGGCATGTGGCATACTAAAGAACGGCACGGGCAAATGTTTTTGATGGGACTTCGCCCAAGTTTACGTTGATATCTCCTATCTAGGTGATTTCAGACAGTGCAGGAGGTGGCCGATGCAATAATATCACAGGAGATCAAGACTGTGATGTTTCAGAAGACCAAGGAGGGTAACACTAAGTCAAGATAGCAGAATGACAAGGGCAAAGGCAAGAGACATTTTGACAGATTTGGAGGGCCCTAAAGTGGTTAAGGGTTTTTAGCATCAAAAGCATGGTCAGTATAAGAAAGGAGCACAACATGGTTCGACAGCATAGCAGCAGCGCAAAATTCAGGGTGCATGTTACAACTGCAACAAGATTGGCCATAAGGCTGGGGATTATCGCAGTGCACTAGTATGAGGCTAGCAAGGCAAAGGCCAGGGCTAGCAGCAAGGATGAGGACACGGTCAACTGCAGAACCGTGGTCAGAGTCAATATCAGCAGGGCCGCGGTTACGGCCAACAGCAACAGCAAAGGTGTAAAACCCAAAAAATTTAAGATAATATATGATAATTCTAATTAATGTGTGCTTATTTATGATAAGTGGATATTTAGTGTGATAATTATCATTAAATGATGTTAGTAAGACATCAAGTGATTTAAGATTAAACAAGTCCATATATATGAGAGAAACGAGTCAAAACATGCACGAATGCAAAACCTGCACAAACAGTCTATTTGTCACCTTAGTAGTCGACTTCTCTAAGTAGAAATCGACTAGTCCGGCTGATTTTCTAGTTTCCTTTTGGATTTCGGGTCTGTTTGGGTTATTTCGGGTTTGCTTCCACATAAACTCATGTTTTTCACAAAAATTAAGTTCTTTTTATCAGAGTGTTCAAACCCTAGCAGCCACCTTCTCCTCCCCTAAACCCTAAATCAATTTTGTGAGAGTTCAAGAGCTTTTTAAAATGAGATTTCGATATGGATTTGGCGTGTGGCTTAGGGATCTAACTTGGTTTTTGCATCCTTAGGTTTTCAATAAGTTTTCAGGTGAGTTTCATCTCTACTAACCCTACTCTCACATTTTTAATTGTTTTATTGTGTTTTAATATGGATTTATTGAGCCTAATCAACTATTTTGAGTATAAAAATAGTTCTTTTATAATATATGAGTTAAAGATCCAATCTTTTTGTGTTTAAAAGTTTATGAACGAATAGTCAGAGGTAAATTAAGATCTGGAGCTAATTAAACATGTGATTTATCTAAGTTTTGATAATTTTATCGACGTGTTGATGTTTTTATGCATGTTTAGAGCTTACATGTAATATTTAATGTCATAATTCTTGATTCATGTGTTAGATTAACTTCAGAGATGTTAGTCAAGATATTAAAACATCTTACACATGTTTTACATCAAGTTAAACAAGTTAGAATCATAAAAACCTTAAAACCTGAGAAACACAGAGTAGTCGACTAATATAAGGAGTAGTCGACTACTCCTTTCCTGATGTGACTCACAGAAGTGTTATTCATAGCAAAGTAGTCAACTAATATTCGTATTAGTCGACTACTCACACTTAGTCCAGTTTTCCAAGTTTCTAGATGGGCTCATAGTAGTCGACTATTAAGAACTATTTTCTGAGTTTGTGCACGTGCATATTTTGAGTCAGATTCATTTGATTCGAGGAATTTTCTTGATCAATCCAAATTGTACTATGATGTTTGTCACCTGTTTAACACCTGAGATGTCTGTGAACATGAGATATTGATCCGCACATCGAGATACGTGCATGAACACTTGAATACATGTTCTTAAATGAGTTTACATGAATAGTTGAGATGTATGATACATGTTAAGTTGATAGTGTAAGAATAACACACACATAATGCATGATTCATCAATTGTGGATGCTCAGTGTGGACGTTTTTCCCGTAATGAGACCTCGACTGAACCACACTAGGAGCATTTAGATGTTTTCTCATAATGAGACCTCGTCAGTACCAATACTCAAAGATGATCAGGGTGTTTTCAGGTTGGGCTGATAAGCCTATACTCCATGGTACGATCATCTGTATGCATAATCCGGAATAGGAGAGATAAAACCTATTGTCGTAGAACGATTGAGTAAGGACGTGAAATCCATATGATATTGTGAGAACCTTACAAGAGTATCGTTATGTGATAAAGACACATATACACAGTTATAGTTTGCTCCTATATTACCCAAGAGTAGGATGCACATTGGATGCATGACATATATGGTATGGTCTATGGAGATGTTTGAGCTAGATCATATTTCTTTGTGACTGCACCAACTACCCGAGGATAGTTCGAGATGTGACATTAGCTTTATATGGTTGAGGTTTGCAATGGTTGTACTTTCTTTCATGTACTATTTTCATTCATATGATTAGAATTGGTATTTAACAATTCACAAAT
Organism: Asparagus kiusianus; assembly: GCA_022839385.1. NCBI lineage: Eukaryota > Viridiplantae > Streptophyta > Magnoliopsida > Asparagales > Asparagaceae > Asparagus > Asparagus kiusianus. Next base: position 18,587 of record BQKN01051046.1, on the reverse strand, counting down.
TAAGACATGGTATATACATGAGGGTTTTCTTGTTTGGATTATTTCGCTCGACGTACTAATTCTTGTTTTGTGGGTTTCTAAATACCAATCTCCATCTAGAATTATACGAATGACTTTATATCTATATGTATTAAACAATATTTTCTTATAAACTCCTACTCCTTCCCCCTGGGGGTGGTGGAGATGATCTCGCTAGCACTTTGACGCTCGATGATTCCCTTCTTTCCAGGCAGCGAGTCAGGCGCATGGAGGGTTGTGGGTTGATGAAGTTGCATCTTAGCTTCCATCTATTATTTTATATTTGTAGTTATCTACAGAGCTCCATAATAGTTATTTATTTTCAGACTTTAGAGATTTTGATTTTATATTATACATGTTGAGTGCCTTAGAGAGATTTCATTTGACTCTTGTGATGAGACATACTACATTTATTTCATTTTTAGAGATATTTCTACATTTTCATTTGACTCTTGTGATGAAACATCATAATTCTTGATTAATGTGTTAGATTAACTTCAGATATGTTAATCAAGACATTAAAACATCTTGTACATGTTTTACATCAAGTTAAACAAGTTAGAATCATAAAAACCTTAAAACCTGAGAAACAGAATCTGTTTAAAACAGAGTAGTCGACTAATATAAGGAGTAGTCGACTACTCCTTTCCTGATGCGACTCACAGAAGTGTTTTTCATAGCATAGTAGTCGACTAATGTTCGTATTAGTCGACTACTCACACTTAGTCGAGTTTTCCTAGTTTCTAAATGGGCTCATAGTAGTTGACTACTTAGCGTAGTAGTCGACTACTAAGACCTATTTTCTGAGTTTGTGTACGTGCATATTTTGAGTCGTATTCGTTTGATTCGAGGGATTTTCTCGATCAACCCAAATTGTACTATGATGTTTGTGACCTGTTTAACACCTGAGATGTCTGTGAACTTGAGATATTGATCTGCACATCGAGATACGTTCACAAACACTTGAATACATGTTCCTAAATGAGTTTACATGAATTGTTGAGATGTATGACACATGTTAAGTTGATAGTGTAAGAATAACACACACATAATGCATGATTCATCAGTTATGGATACTCAGTGTGGACGTTTTTCCCGTAATGTGACCTCGGCTGAACCACACTAGGAGTATTTAGATGTTTCCCCCTAATGAGACCTCGGCAGTACCAATACTCGAAGATAATCAGGGTGTTTTTATGTTGGGCTGATATGCCTATACTCCGCGGTACGATCATCTGTATGCATAATCCGGAATAGGAGAGATAAAATCTATTACCGTAGAACGATTGAGTAAGGACGTGAAATCCACATGATATTCTGAGAACCTTACAAGAGTATCGTTATGTGATAAAGACACATATACACGGTTATAGTTTGCTCCCATGTTAACCAAGAGTAGCGTGCATATTGGATACATGGCATATATGGTATGGTCTATGGAGATGTATGAGCTGGATGATATTTTCTTGTGACTGCGCGAACTACCCGAGGGTAGTTTGAGATGTGACATTGGCTCTATATGGTTGAGGTTTGCAGTGGTTGTACTTTCTTTCATGTACTATTTTCATTCCTATGATTGGAATTGGTATTTAGCAATTCATAATTTGAGACATGGAATATACGTGAGGGTTTTCTTATTTGGATTATTTCGCTCGATGTACTAATTCTCGTGTTGTGGGTTTCTAAATATAATTCTCCATCTAGAATTATACGAATGACTTTATATCTACGGGTATTAAACAGTGTTTTCTTATAAACTCCTACTCCTTCCCCTAGGGGCGGTGGAGATGATCTCGTTAGCATTTTGACGCTCGTTGTTTCCCCTCTTTCCAGGTAGCGAGTCAGGCGTATGGAGAGTCGCAGGTTGATGGAGTTGTATCTTAGCTTCCATCTATTATTTTATATTTGTAGTTATTTACAGAGCTCTATAGTAGTTGTTTATTTTCAGACTTTAGAGATTGTGATTTTATATTGTAGAGGCTGGGTTCCTTAGAGAAATTTCATTTGACTCTTGTGATGAGACATACTACATTTATTTTATTTTTAGAGATATTTTATTTATTTTTAGTTGGGCCCTGATGGTGTTGGTTATATGTACACTTCTCCTATGATTACTCTATTTCATTATTCTATTTTATTATTATTGCCTGTTTGTACCTTCACTTGTTGATTGATTCCACTAGAGATATAGTAATTATGATGGTAAAACATGTTATTACACAGTGTTGGTGTTGTTGGCCTCTTTGTTTTGATGATTTTTATCAAACAATTTATAACTAATGTTGTTTGTCTAGTGTTTATATTTATCTATTTATTGTAGACAAACAACATGTTGGAGGATGGATAGAATTGCGCATTCACGATCATATCCAATGGAGGTTGGCGGAATTGTGGAGTGAAGCCTACACAATTCAAAGTTAAAGATTCAAGTTCAAGCTTCATCCATAAGTGTACCAAGATAGAGCTTCATTGAAGATCACAAGCTTGGGTAAATTTAGTTTTAGGTTTTATATTATGTGTGTTAGTACTTTAAGCTCAATCATGCACACACATACACATTTTGGTTTTTCTATGTGTATATATAGTCATATATATACATACATGTTTTGGTTTCCAAGTATATATAAATATAAAATTACATCCTTCATATTTATTATTTTGGTTTTTCAAGTTTAAATATGATACAATTGAATATAATTGGAAAATACTTTTTGTTTCATGTTTATATGCTTATATATGATTTTATCAATATCTAGTGTATATTTAATGAAATCATATTTATTGTTTTTTGAAAAGTTTGCAAAGATATGTAATTTTATGAAAATATTGTATTCTCAGTTTTTAGACTTAACAATAGTTATATACATCTTTTATTAAGTCTAAAAAAATATTTTGTAATGTTCCAAAACATAGTTAAGCTAAAATGTCAAAACTCATGTGTTTACAATTTCATGTTTTGGACTATTTTGTAAAATGATGATATTTTTCAATTGGGAGGTCCTTTTTAAAAATCAGTTTTTGTAGCATGATTATTATCATGTCTACAATCATTTTCCAAAGTTTTATATTTTTCTAAATTTTTTTGATATTTTTAAACAGGGTTTTAAAATAAGAAAACTGTTTCAAACCTGTCAAATTGCATATATTTGTTTGCGGTCGACAGCCACGGTCGACCGCTTCTGAGTCCAGAGACTTAGTATGTTTTTTGATGGCTCACGGTCGACCTTGAGGGTCGACCGGATGCAGTCCAGAGAATTTCGTGATCGACCGTCATAGTCGACCGTCTGTTTTCCATAGCCCCAGTCTTGCCTTTTTGCTGCTCGCGGTCGACCGTGCGTTTTCCACGGTCGACCGCCACATTGTCTTTTCATGCACCAACGACTATTTTCTGCAGTTGTTTTTATAGGGCTTTTTGGTCTTTTGTTTAGGGTTTTTGCTGTTGGTTTCTCTTCCTATATAAACCCCTCAAACCCCTTCTACCAACAACAAGATAAAAGAAGTTTTTAAACAAGATTTAATAAGGGTTTAAGTTGGTTTAGTTTGTTTTAAGTTTGGGGTTTGCTTTTACAAAGAGGAGCTTACATCAATTGTTGAGGAGTTCATCTTCAATATCTCATCATCCTCTCTCTGTGTTTATAGAGAAGTTTTCTTAACTCAATTTCCTAGTATTTTTACTATTGTATTTCATATCAATTTTATTGCTAGTTCTTTTTGAGTTAGATTTTATTTATTCTCATTGTTACACACACCCACACGAGCTTATCGTATTTTTATATATAGTATATTTGGGTTGGTGAGAGTTGTAACAATTGAGTGTGAGCTTTCATTGTGTTCTCCTTAGAGAACAATCATTTGTTCTATTCATGCTTAATTGTGAGGTTCACTTTGTAATACACTTGTACACCGAGAGGAGTGTGTGGTGAGAGACGGGGTCGTTCCAAGAGGAGTGGGGTAGGTGGTAATGCCTAGAGCTAGATTGTAATTCCTAACACTTGAGGAAGACACGGTCTAGAGACCAACACTTGAGTGGGTGTAAAGTATGATTGCAAGAGTGGTGATTGTAAAGTTTTCGGTTAGCTAGAAAACCAAGTGTGAGGTGTAAACGTTATTCGGGTAAGCGTAAAAAACCCGATTGTGATAGTGAATTTCTCCTATGATTACTCTATTTCATTGTTCTATTTTATTATTATTGCCTGTTTGTACCTTCACTTGTTGATTGATTCCACTAGGGATATAGTAATTATGATGGTAAAACATGTTATTACACAGTGTTGGTGTTGTTGGCCTCTTTGTTTTGATGATCTTTAACAAACAATTTATAACTAATGTTGTTTGTCTAGTATTTGTATTTATCTATTTATTGTAGACAAACAACATGTTGGAGGATGGATAGAATTGCGCATTCACGATCATATCCAATGGAGGTTGGCGGAATTGTGGAGTTAAGCCTACACAATTCAAAGTTAAAGATTCAAGTTCAAGCTTCATCCATAAGTGTACCAAGATAGAGCTTCATTGAAGATCACAAGCTTGGGTAAATTTAGTTTTAGGTTTTATATTATGTGTGTTAGTACTTTAAGCTAAATCATGCACACACATACACGTTTTGGTTTTTCTATGTGTATATATAGTCATATATATACATACATGTTTTGGTTTCCAAGTATATATAAATATAAAACTACATTCTACATATTTATTATTTTGGTTTTTCAAGTTTAAATATGAAACAATTGAATATAATTGGAAAATACTTTTTGTTTCATGTTTATATGCTTATATATGATTTTATCAATATCTAGTGTATATTTAATGAAATCATATTTATTATTTTTTGAAAAGTTTGCAAAGATATGTAATTTTATGAAAATATTGTATTCTCAGTTTTTGGACTTAACAATAGTTATATACATCTTTTATTAAGTCTAAAAAATTATTTTGTAATGTTTCAAAACATAGTTAAGCTAAAATGTCAAAACTCATGTGTTTACAATTTTATGTTTTGGACTATTTTGTAAAATGATGATATTTTTTATTTGGGAGGTCCTTTTTAAAAATCAGTTTTTGTAGCATGTTTATTATCATGTCTACAATCATTCCCAAAGTTTTATATTTTTCTGAATTTTTTTGATATTTTTAAACAGGGTTTTAAAATAAGAAAACTGTTTCAAACCTGTTAAATTGCATATATTTTGTTTGCGGTCGACAGCCACGGTCGACCGCTTCTGAGTCCAGAGACTTAGTATGTTTTTTGATGGCTCACGGTCGACCTTGAGGGTCGACCGGATGCAGTCCAGAGAATTTCGTGATCGACCGTCGTAGTCGACCGTCTGTTTTCCAGAGCCCCAGTTTTGCCTTTTTGCTGCTCGCGGTCGACCGTGCGTTTTCCACGGTCGACCGCCACATTGTCTTTTCATACACCAACGACTATTTTCTGCAGCTGTTTTTGTAGGGCTTTTTGGTCTTTTGTTTAGGGTTTTTGCTGTTGGTTTCTCTTCCTATATAAACCCCTCAAACCCCTTCTACCAGCAACAAGATAAAAGAAGTTTTTAAACAAGATTTAATAAGGGTTTAAGTTGGTTTAGTTTGTTTTAAGTTTGGGGTTTGCTTTTACAAAGAGGATCTTACATTAATTGTTGAGGAGTTCATCTTCAATATCTCATCATCCTCTCTCTGTGTTTATAGAGAAGTTTTCTTAACTCAATTTCCTAGCATTTTTACTATTGTATTTCATATCAATTTTATTGCTAGTTCTTTTTGAGTTAGATTTTATTTATTCTCATTGTTACACACACCCACACGAGCTTATCGTATTTTTATATATATTATATTTGGGTTGGTGAGAGTTGTAACAATTGAGTGTGAGCTTTCATTGTGTTCTCCTTAGAGAACAATCATTTGTTGTATTCGTGCTTAATTGTGAGGTTCACTTTGTAATACACTTGTACACCGAGAGGAGTGTGTGGTGAGAGACGGGGTCGTTCCAAGAGGAGTGGGGTAGGTGGTAATGCCTAGAGCTAGATTGTAATTCCTAACACTTGAGGAAGACACGGTCTAGAGACCAACACATGAGCGGGTGTAAAGTATGATTGCAAGAGTGGTGATTGTAAAGTTTTCGGTTAGCTAGAAAACCAAGTGTGAGGTGTAAACGTTATTCGGGTAAGCGTAGAAAACCCTATTGTGATAGTGAATTTCTCCCCGGGAGTGGGGAGCAGAGACGTAGGACGGAAGGTCCGAACTTCGTGATCATTTGCTTGTGTTTGTATTTGCTTTGGTGTTTCATTTGTGCTTAGTGTTCATTACATTCTTGTCACCATTGTCAATTACCCTCTCACTTTGTAGATTATTTATTTCAACCTTGTGTTAGTTTATATATCCTTACATATATTTCATAGTATATCTCATTGCTAGGATATATTCATTTGTTCACATTGCTTATTCTTACTTTTAACATATTGTATATCTATATTATAAGAAGAATAACTTATTAATAAGTTTTAATTGGCATAAAATCGGATTAGATTAGCATAAGACCCTAATCACCCCCCCTCCTCCTCTAGGGTCTAACAATTGGTATCAGAGCTTGGTGCTCTTTGATTTAAGGTCTAATCGTCTTGAGTTAAAGATCCAAATTATCTTTTTGTACTAATCTTGTTTTGATTGTATTTGTTATCTTGCTTGCACATATATATATTATGCATATGCACGGTGTACCTAGTTTAGGTTATGCCATCAGTATTGCTCCTAGACTAGATTTTTTTCCCTATACCGAATGATGTATTAGATTTAAAGTTTTTGTTCAATCTAGACATTTTGATTTATGAGAAATTATAGATGATGCTTATATTGTGCCTACTTCGGAGAAATCCAAGTGGAATAAAAATGATCATCAAATGTTTACAATGAACAAATTCTTGTTAGAATTTTTACATAATGCGTTTGATTCATCTTTTTCTAACAATCTTGATTCTTTTGATAGTACTTACACATTGTGAAAACTTATTGAAGCACATCAAGGGAATTTAAAGGCGATCCGACAAGCTTTGGAGGATTCCGCTTCTAGTTCATATGGAGCTTCATTTTCATGCACACGGTCACTAGGCGATAGCCCTAGTGAGGTTTACGAGTTCGAATCCATCAATGATTTATCTAGTGATGAACTTACTTGTGCTAGTGAAAAAATTATTGCATGCCTATAACAAATTGCACAAAGATTTTATTGAATTACAAAGCAAGCATGTTGCATTAAAATCCGATCATGAGTTATTAGCTTCTAAGTTTGAAACTATTCATGATTCTTTTAATCTCAAATGTTGCTAGTTTAACTCATAAAAAAGATAATGCCATATTAGAAGTAGAGAACATAAAAAATAATATTGTTTTTTTACAAATAACTATTTATATTCTACTTCTAATAAAAATACATATGTGCCTAATGATGATTTGAATCTTGTGAATAAACGCATTTCATCTTTAGATTCAACTTTGAAAACATGCATCAATAATCATAAGAAGCTTATGGATATGTGTGCTAAGTCTAAGTCAAAATCACCTACACACTACGCACACTTGTATAGCAAAATTTACAAATACTCAATTTGTAGTCGTAAAGGCCACATTGCTAAATTTTGTTATGATGCACACAAATCTTCTAAGGTTAATGCTTCTTGTACATCTCATAAGGCTTTTTCATTACACACATATGTACATGCACACACTTATAAAGTTCATCATAAGCATGCTCATGTGTTTAAATGTGATATATGTGGTCGTTTTGGTCATTTGGCCAAATATTGTTTTGATTTGAAAAAAAGTCTCATTTGGCAAATGTTTCTAGTAGACCACATGTTTATAAATGTAATGTTTGTGGTAGATTTGGCCACTTAGGAAAGTTTTGTTTTGATAATGTTTTATATTTGTAAAAAGCTTTAAATAATTTACCTTTGTTTGCAAATGTTCCACGTGTACCTTTTAATGGTCAACATAAGCAAATGCTAACTTTCCATTGTACATATTGCAATCGGAAGGGTCATTTGAGAAATTTTTGTTTTGACCGTGTTCGTGCACTAAATGCGTCCAAGAGGGTTCATAACCTTAGGGCTTTGAGATTAAATGATAGGGGTCATGTCCCTAAACCTTTTTGTACCAAGATTACTTGGGTACCAAAACAAATTTGATTTTAAACAAAGAATTTTAGTGTTTTTATTTTTCTTTTTTCTTGGTTTTGAAAAGTATGCTTTGAAATTTTTGAATATGAAAACAATATTTATTGATCAATTCCATTGTTTTCATGATTATTAGTTTCGCTTTTGATGAGAGGTTTGTGTTTATATAACCCCCCAGGTTTATTGGGTTTTTATTCCCAAATCTTATTTACCGGGTGCTTAAATGTTTATATGTGTTGTTACTAGCTCAAGAGCAAGATATGGTTGCCTCTCTTGATTTTTAAAAATCAATGATGATTTGGTTTTATACTCTTAAAAATGATTTTTAGTTTTTAAAATCTATAGTTCATGATTCTTGTATGTTACTTTTGAACTATGAAAATTTTTCTTTGATTTGTTCTTTTGAATTCATTATATAAGCACAAATAGATGATTCAAATTTTAAATATGCTTTATAATGTATTCTTTATGTGGTTTGATCAAGTTTTACAAAGAAAATTTCCTTTATTGATCAAATATCATTTTTGGGCTTAAAATTTGATTTATGATTTCATTTGGTTAATTTGTTTTCATTTGAAAACTTTTTGCATGATTCTCATGTTCCTCTTCTTTTGATTTCATAAATCTATTTTTTACACTATATTTTTATAATTGTGATATGAGACACTAAGTTCATCTTGATATATTTATATATGTTCTCATTATCTCATGTATATGAGTAATATTTAGCATTTTTTCATCTATGCTTGCTCACATGTTTTACCTTGGTCTCTATTTCATATACTCCATATGGCATTTTGATAGGGGGAGTCTTCCCTTTTCTATTATTGTTTTTTATACTCACCCATGCATATTGATAGGGGGAGCTTTCGCTCTCTTCATTCTTTATGGTTTTCCTCTTTTTGATGTTGTCAAAGGGGGAGAAATATTGTGAGTATAGCCTTTCTTGTTTATATGCATGATAATTACAATAATGTATATTCATTTTCTTTCATGCATATATCCTTTTTATAAATTATTTGTCATCATCAAAAAGGGGGAGATGGTTGTCCTCTTTGTTTTGATGATGTTTAACAAATAATTTTTAACTAATGTTGTTTGTCTAGTGTTTGTGTTTATCTCTTTATTGTAGACAAACAACATGTTGGAGGATGGATGGAATTACACATTCACGATTATATCCAATGGAGGTTGGCGGAATTGTGGAGTGAAGCCTACGTAATTCAAAGTTAAAGATTCAAGTTTAAGCTTCATCTGTAAGTGTACCAAGATAGAGCTTCGTTGAAGATCACAAGCTTGGGTAAATTTAGTTTTAGGTTTTATATTATGTGTGTTAATACTTTAAGCTCAATCATACACACACATACATGTTTTGGTTTTTCTATGTATATATATACATACATGTTTTGGTTTCCAAGTATATATAAATATGAAATTACATCCTTCATATTTATTGTTTTGGTTTTTCAAGTTTAAATATGAAACAATTGAATATAATTAGAAAATACTTTTTGTTTCATGTTTATGCTTATATATGATTTTATCAATATCTAGTGTATATTTAATGAAATCATATTTATTGTTTTTTGAAAAGTTTGCAAAGATATGTAATTTTATGAAAATATTGTATTCTCATTTTTTGGACTTAACAATAGTTATATACATCTTTTATTAAGCCTACAAAATTATTTTGTAATATTTCAAAACATAGTTAAACTAAAATGTTAAAACTCATGTGTTTACATTTTCATGTTTTCGACTATTTTGTAAAATGATGACATTTTTCATTTGGGAGGTTCTTTTTCGACTATTATCATGTCTATAATCATTTTCCAAAGTTTTACATTTTTCTGAATTTGTTAGATATTTTTAAACAGGGTTTTAAAATCAGAAAACTGTTTCAAACCTGTCAAATTGCATATATCTATTTGCGATCGACGGCCACGGTCGACCGCCCCTGAGTCAAGATACTCAGTAAATTTCTTGATGGATCGCGGTCGACTATGGCGATCGACCGGATGCAGTCCAGAGAATATCGCGGTCGATCGCCACGCTCGCCCGTCTGTTTTCCAGAGCCCCAGTTTTTCCTTTTTGCTGCTCGCGGTCGACCGCGCGTTTTCCACGGTCGACAGCCGCACTGTCTTTTTATACACCAATGGCTATTTTCTGTAGCTACTTTTGTGGGGATTTTTGGTCCATTGTTTGGGATTTTTACTGTTGGTTTCTCTTCCTATATAAACCCCTCAAACCCCTTCTACCAGCAACAAGATAAAAGAAGTTTTTAAACAAGATTTAATAAGGGTATAAGTTGGTTTAGTTTGTTTTAAGTTTGGGGTTTGCTTTTACAAAGAGGAGCTTACATCAATTGTTGAGGAGTTCATCTTCAATATCTCATCATCCTCTCTCTGTGTTTATAGAGAAGTTTTCTTAACTCAATTTCCTAGCATTTTTACTATTGTATTTCATATCAATTTTATTGCTAGTTCTTTTTTAGTTAGATTTTATTTATTCTCATTGTTACACACACCCACATGAGCTTATCGTATTTTTATATAGTGTATTTGGGTTGGTGAGAGTTCTAACAATTGAGTGTGAGCTTTCATTGTGTTCTCCTTAGAGAACAATCATTTATTGTATTCGTGCTTAATTGTGAGGTTCACTTTGTAATACACTTGTACACCGAGAGGAGTGTGTGGTGAGAGACGGGGTCGTTCCAAGAGGAGGGGTAGGTGGTAATGCCTAGAGGTAGATTGTAATTCCTAACACTTGAGGAAGACACGGTCTAGAGACCAACACTTGAGAGGGTGTAAAGTGTGATTGCAAGAGTGGTGATTGTAAAGTTTTCGGTTAGCTAGAAAACCAAGTGTGAGGTATAAACGTTATTCGGGTAAGCGTAGAAAACCCGATTGTGATAGTGAATTTCTCCCTGGGCGTGGGGAGCAGAGACGTAGGACAGAAGGTCCGAACTCCGTGATCATTTGCTTGTGTTTGTGTTTGCTTTGCCGTTTCATTTGTGCTTAGTGTTCATTACATTCTTGTCGCCATTGTCAATTGCCCTATCACTTTGTAAATTGTTTATTTCACCCTTGTGTTAGTTTATATATCCTTACATATATTTCATAGTATATCTCATTGCTAGGATATATTAATTTGTTCATATTGCTTATTCTTGCTTATAACATATTGTATGTCTATATTGCAAGAAGAATAACTTTTTAATAAGTTTTAATTGGCATAAAATCGGATTAGATTAGCATAAGACCCTAATCACCCCCCCCTCTAGGGTCTAACAATTGGTATCAGAGCTTGGTGCTATTTGATTTAAGTTCTAATCGCCTTGAGTTAAAGATCCAAGTTATCTTTTTGTGCTAATCTTGTTTTGATTGCATTTGTTATCTTGCTTGCACATATATACATTATGGATATGCACGGTACACCTAGTTTAGGTTATGCCATCAATATTGCTCCTAGATTAGATTTTTTCCCTATACCCAATGCTGTATTAGATTTAAACTTTTTGTTCAATCTAGACACTTTGATATATGGGAAATTATAGATGATGCTTATATTGTGCCCACTTCGGAGAAATCCAAGTGGAATAAAAATGATCATTAAAAGTTTACAATGAACGAGCTCTTGTTAGAATTTTAACATAATGCGTTCGATTCATCTTTTTCTAACAAGCTTGATTCTTTTGATAGTGCTTACACATTGTGGAAACTTATAGAATCACATCAAGGGAATTTAGAGGCGATCTGTCACGCCCCGTTTCCTAAAATACCCGGGAATCGGAACGTGAACAAGCCCGCGACGTAATAGATTGAGAAGAAATATACACTATTACTTTTTCTTTTTCTTTTCTTCTTAATCCAATCCGCTAAGCGTCTGGAAATAAATGTAATGCGAAGTCACAGGTCCCCGATCACAATCAGCAAGAATATAATAGACAAACTCAGAATAAAAATATCATATCACAAATGGGATAATATCCGAGACATAATAATACAGGTCAAACGTGCCATTATACAAAAACTATCTGAATGAAATATTGGAGAATATAAAAATACACTGATCAAAAGGAAATGAAGGTGCTACAAAACAATCTGAAAGGAATGACTAAGCTTCGGCTTCTTCTTCTGCTACGTCTGCAAGGCACTCATGTTGAGAATCCTCTGGCTCCTGACGATCTCCCAGCTAGACCTATTCTTCCTCTAAGTCTGACGTACACCAGAGAAAACATGTGTACGTCAGCGTGTATGGCACACGGTAAGACCCCACAAAACAAATATAGCGAACGAAAACCCAAGCAGAAAATGATACAATAACAGAAATGACAAAAGAACGTGCAACTAAAAATATTACAAAATCAACAAGCGAAAACACTACTAAAACATGATAAACATAAAGCATCCAAAATCGATCAGGTAACGAGATCATGCAGCTAGCGATCAGTCTAATCATCCAAGTAATAGGGGCATACAATAGATGGAATTAATACCTAAAAATCTACAACATGAGACGTAGTACTTCGAGAGAAATAATCCAAACAAGGAAACCCTCATGTATATACCATATGTCTCAAATTGTAAATAAATAAATATTAATCCTGATCTATGTATGAAAAGAACAACATTGGTCTACACCTCAACAAAACTAACAAAGTCCACCATAAAGCACACAAGCATATTATTCTTGTTTTACATGTTATTTGAATTGGGGAAGAATATTTTGATGTATATAATCGGGTCCCCGTAAAATCGTCTGGGGGCCGCCTTCAAATCAAGTATTGTCCCTCTGGCCCATGTATATAACACTCACGATATCACGATAACAGGAAAACGCTGTGCCCGTTTATATACATGCTATATTCTCCGTCCAATTCCCCTTTATAACCCCATGTTTGTCATATTAATTACGTAGCTGTACATGAAATATTGTGCACTAGCCACGGAGTTACCGTGGAACGACTTCTCTAAAACTATGAAAATAACCGTGATACACAACACGTCCGATCAAGAGTGCATCGTCTAGTCAATGCTATAATAGTAATAATCAAGGAAACCTCATACCGGGATATCGATATCGAGGGAACTCGGGAATCCTCACATCGAGATATTGATGTCGAGCGAGTATAACCATGCTTTGAAGCACGCTTATAAATCATACTTTTAACAGAAATCGTCTTCATGTACAGTCTCTCCTATTGAGTAATAACTAAGTGATAACACAACAAGCTTCCACACAGCTATTCATGTCAAGCAATCCCACGCAGGTAATAATATATCAAAGACTAATCTAATTAATTAACTCATAACAGATCTAGAAATTGAATGACGAGTCATATAATAATTTATGATAAAACTAAGAATTAAAATAAAATAATCAAGGTTCGGGATCTTGCCTCGGGTGTTGTTGGAATGTCTTGGGGTTCCGACGGGCTCGTTGGCGGCTAGAAGGTGGTGGTTCTCCAACTGGATATGTGTTGGCATATGATCAAACAGGTGGCGTGCGACGACACTAAGGTGGGCGAATTTGATCGGATCTGAACGGCGGATGACGAGGTTGATGTCGACGCTTGTCGGAGGTGGTGGCGAGCGGGGAGGAGGTGATGGGGGTTGGAGAGCTCTGGTCGGCGGTGTAGGAGCTGTTGTCGACGGCTGCTCAGGTCGACGGTCAGGCGGCTGTCGGACTGTGCTCGAGCTCTAGGAAACGGCGACGACGGGGGAATGTGTGGCTGCTGTGCAATGAGGAGCGGGGCAACAGCGGTGGGTGTGGGGGAAAGAGTAGAGGAAGAAGACGATGGTGATGAAGGGGCTGAGGGCGCGGTGGTCGGTTACGGGCTGAACGGCGTCGGTGAGGAGCGTGGTTGGAGGCATGAGATCTCAGCGGGGAGGGGCGTCGGGCGGCGGTCAAGCAGTGGGTGGGGCGGCGAAGGGGAGGTCGATGGGGCTTACAGACAAGAGCAGCAGGAGGTAGTTTAGGGCGGTAGTAGCCATTATGCAGCGGCTTGGGGGAGGTTTGGGTGAGTGGCGGAGCGGGTTTTGGCGTGGCTGAGGAGGAGGAGGACAAGGGGGTTGGTCGGCGGTGAAGTGGCTGGGGTTGAGCGGTGGGGGTTTGAGGGAAAAGGGCTGGAGGAGGTCGGCGTTGAGCGGTTGTGGGCTTGGCGGCGGTTTCGTGAAGAAGAGAGGAGAAGGAGATAGAGAAAAATAAAAATAAATAATATATAAATAAATATAAAAATTAGATAGAAAGATATTTATATATATATATATATATAGAGAGAGAGAGAGAGAGAAAAAATTATGGTTTTAAAATCTGTTTTAAATAATAATAATTACAGAAAAATGAAAATAATTATATTAAAATTATCTACACATCAAAACGTACCAATTGTGGTATTATAACCGAAAATACGCAACAGTTGAATTATACAACAAATTGTACAATTAAACATGAATAATCAAATAAAAATATAATTTCTTATATTTAAAATCAAATAATTATGGGATAATTATCCATGTGATAAATTGTACCAATTATGCTATTACAACAGATAATATTCAATAATAGAATTAATACAACAATTTATACAAATAATACCTAATTAACAAAACAACGTTTTATACGAAATAATACGTAACAGTGATATTAATACAACGTATTATTTAAAATAATATGTAATAGCATCGATAATACAACGGCTAATTTCCAAAAATTTTCACTGTACTAATTTAATTTATAAATATCAAAACCATTTAAATAAATATAAAACTTAGACTTTAAATCATATAAAATTCTAGAAAATCGAGAAAAATATAAATACTCTTTTAAAAATCATAATTAAATATTTTAAAATACTAGAAAATTATTTTAACTAGTATCAAAATTTCAAGGTTATTACACGATCCGACAAGCTTTGAAGGATTCTGCTTCTAGTTCTTGTGGAGCTTCATTTTTATGCACACGGCCACAAGACGATAGCCCTAGTAAGGTTTACGAGTTCGAATCCATCAATGATTTATCTAGTGATGAACTTGCTTGTACTAGTGAAAAATTATTACATGTCTATAACAAATTGCACAAAGATTTTATTTAATTACAAAGCAAGCATGTTGCATTAAAATCCGATCATGAGTTATTAGCATCTAAGTTTGAAACTATTCATGATTCTTTAATCTCAAATGTTGCTAGTTTAACTCATAAAAAAGATAATGTCATATTAGAAGTAGAGAACATAAAAAATAAAGTTGCTTCTTTTACAAATAATTATTTATATTCTACTTCTAATAAAAAATGCATATGTGCCTAATGATGATTTGAATCTTGTGAATAAACGCATTTCATCTTTAGATTCAACTTTAAAAATATGCATCAATAATCATAAGAAGTTTATGGATATGTGCGCCAAGTCTAAGTCAAAGTCACCTACACACTATGCACACTTGTATAACAAAATTTACAAATGCTCAATTTGCGGTCGTAAAGGCCACATTGCTAAATTTTGTTGTGATGCACACAAATCTTCTAAGGTTAATGCTTCTTGTACATTAAGGCTTCTTCATCACACACATATGTACATACACACACTCATAAAGTTCATCATAAGCATGCTCATGTGTTTAAATATGATATATGTGGTCGTTTTGGTCATTTGGCCAAATATTGTTTTGATTTGAAAAATAAGTCTAATTTGCCAAATGTTTCTAGTAGACATTATGTTTATAAATGTAAGTTTGTGGTAGATTTGGCCACTTAGGAAATTTTTGTTTTGATAATGTTTCACATTTGCAAAAAGCTTCAAATAAATTACCATTGTTTGCAAATGTTCCACGTGCACCTTTTAATGGTCAACATAAGCAAATGCTTCATTTCCATTGTATATATTACAATCGGAAGGGTCATTTGAGCAATTTTTGTTTTGACCGCGTTTGTGCACTAAATGCGTCCAAGAGGGTTCATAACCCTTGGGCTTTGAGCTTAAATGATAGGGGTCATGTCCCTAAACCTTTTGGTACCAAGATTACTTGGGTACCAAAACAAATTTTATTTTAAACCAAGAATTTTAGTGTTTTATTTTTCTTTTTTCTTGGTTTTGAAAATTATGCTTTGAATTTTTGAATATGAAAACAATTTTTATTGATCAATTCCTTTGTTTTCATGATTATTAGTTTCCCTTTTGATGAGAGGTTTGTGTTTATATAACCCCTCCGGATTTATTTGGTGTTTATTCCCAAATCTTATTTACCGGGTGCTTAAATATTTATATAGGTTGTTACCAGCTCAAGAGCTAGATATGGTTACCTCTCTTGATTTTTGAAAATCAATGATGGTTTGGTTTTATACTCTTAAAAATGATTTCTAGTTTTTAAAATCCATAGTTCATGATTCTTGTATGTTACTTTTGAAATATGAAAATTTTGCTTTGATTTATTTTGAATTCATTATATAAGCACAAATAGATGATTCAAATTTCAAATATGCTTTATAATGTATTCTTTATGTGGTTTGATCAAGTTTTACAAAGAAAATTTCCTTTTTTGATCAAATATCATTTTTGGGCTTAAAATTTGATTTATGATTTCATTTGGTTAATTTGTTTTCATTTGAAAACTTTTTGCATGATTCTCATGTTCCTCTTCTTTTGATTTCATAAATCTATTTTTTACACTATGTTTTTATAATTGTGATATGAAACACTATGTTCATCTTGATATATTCATATATGTTCTCATTATCTCATGTATGTGAGTAATATTTAGCATTTTTTCATCTATGTTTGCTCACATGTTTTTCCTTGGTCTCTATTTCATATACTCCATATGGCATTTTGATAGGGGGAGTCTTCCCTTTTCTATTATTGTTTTTTATACTAGCCCATGCATATTGATAGGGGAGCTTTCGTTCTCTTCATTCTTTATGGTTTTCCTCTTTTGATGTTGTCAAACGGGGACAAATATTATGAGTATAGCCTTTCTTGTTTATATGCATGATAATTATAATAATATATATTCATTTCCTTTCATGCATATATCCTTTTTATAAATTGTTTGTCATCATCAAAAAGAGAGAGATGGTTGGCCTCTTTGTTTTGATGATGTTTAACAAACAATTTATAACTAATGTTGTTATCTAGTGTTTGTATTTATCTATTTATTGTAGACAAACAACATGTTAGAGGATGGATGGAATTGCACATTCACGATCATATCCAATGGTGGTTGACAGAATTATAGAGTGAAACCTATACAATTCAAAGTTAAAGATTCAAGTTCAAGCTTTATCCATAAGTGTACCAAGATAGAGCTTCGTTGAAGATCACAAGCTTGGGAAAATTTAGTTTTAGGTTTTATATTATGTGTGTTAGTACTTTAAGCTCAATCATACACACACATACACGTTTTGGTTTTTCTATGTATATATATAGTCATATATATAGTCATATATATACATACATGTTTTGGTTTCCAAGTATATATAAATATGAAATTACATCATTCATATTTATTGTTTTGGTTTTTCAAGTTTAAATATGAAACTACTGAATATAATTGGAAAATAATTTTTGTTTCATGTTTATATGCTTATATATGATTTTATCAATATCTAGTATATATTTATTGAAATCATATTTATTGTTTTTTGAAAAGTTTGCAAAGATATGCAATTTTATGAAAATATTATATTCTTAGTTTTTGGACTTAATAATAGTTATATGCATCTTTTATTAAGTCTACAAAATCATTTTGTAATGTTTCAAAACATAGTTAAGCTAAAATGTCAAAACTCATGTGTATATTTAATGATGATATTTTTCATTTGAGAGGTCCTTTTTAAAAACCAATTTTTGTAGCATGTTTATTATTATGTCTACAATCATTCTCAAAAGATTTACATTTTTTTAAATTTATTTGATATTTTTAAACAGGTTTTTAAAATCAAAAAATTGTTTCAAACCTGTCAAATTGCATATATCTGTTTGCAGTCAACAGCCACGGTCGACCGCCCCTGAGTCCAGAGACTCAGTATGTTTCTTGATGGCTCGCGGTCGACTGTGGCGGTCGATCGGATGTGTAGGCATCGAAAATTGCCGATAGGTCCCCGAACATAGCTCGGTGTCAACGAGCGACGATCGAACGTCACTACCCGGTTCACAAGAGCTCAAATGACGCCGGTGAGCGACTGAAGCAAACCGACGGATTACGTGAGCCGACAGAATGTCAGAATCACGAGGATACGGGTTGACCGAAAACCCCGCCATCACCGCAATCGGACCAACGCCCGATGTGCCCCGATCACCCCACAGATAATCCAACCATTGGGGCCTACAGAGCTCGCCGTCACGATTCCAACGCATCCGAAATCACTCAAATCCGAGTTCGGACGAAAAGTCAACGGCGAGTCAAC
>BQKN01051044.1:57683-95994 GCA_022839385.1 Asparagus kiusianus | reverse complement strand
TGAATGATATGTGATACGATTTACCTATTGTTATATGTTATGCTATTTATGCATGAGATCTCATTTATTATGTCTAATATAGCTCTATTCCTAAACTTATAGTTGTTGGGAAGAGGACGTGGTTGTAGAGGTACCCGCAGTACTTGATTGATCTTATAATACCGCTCACAGCTCGATTAGCAGCAATGGAGTGATTTACAAATCACGCTCAGAAAGAGATACCCATTGAAGAAGCCACACTAACAGCTACACCGCCACCAATAGCTATTGATAGGGCCGTCAAGAAAGAGGCTTGGCTCCGTTTAGTTGAGAGATACTAGAAGATGAGAGCACCAGAGTTTCATGGTATGTCAGATTCACTTGTGGCGCACAAGTGGAAGGAAGATGTGGAGAATATCTTAGATATGCTTAATGTCGACACCATTCAGAAGCAGAGGTTAGCCGCATATAGCCATAAGGGAGATGCTGGTGGTTAGTACAGACTTTAGTTTACACCGAAGCAGCGCATGACGCTCACCTAGGAGGACTTCGTTTACTTCTTTGATGAGCAGTATATATCATCAGCGGCCAATGCTGGTAAAGAATTAGAGTTAGCCCCTCTAGAGCAGGTAGACATGACTGTAGGTTATTATAAGAATAAATTCATGAGCCTACTTCGGTTCACGGGCATGTGGCAGACCGAGGAGTGTCAAACTCAGATGTTTTTAATGGGACTTCATCCAAACCTTCACCGTTACCTTGTTTCTAGATGATTCCGCTCGGTGCGAGAGGTAGCCGATGCCGCTATCTCATAGGAGAAAGAAACTGCTATGTTCCAGAAGAGCAAGGAAGGCAACACTAAAGCAGGACAGCCTGAGGACAAAGGCAAGGGAAAGAGATCTAATTCTGAGTCCGGAAGACAACAGCAGCAGGGCCCTTATAAGAAAGGGTTGTAGCAGAATTCGAGGGAGTCGTAGCAGTGCAAGATTCAACGCAAGTTTTAGGGTGCATGTTATAACTGCAACAAAATTAAACATAGGGTAAAGGGTTGCCGCAAGGTACCAGCAGGAGGCCAGTAGGATAGAGGCCAAGGTCAGTAGCTGTAGGGCCGTGGGCATGGCCAGTAGCAGAGGATTGAGGCACCACCGACCGTTTTGAAGATCGAGAACAGGTGCATGCCATACAAGAGGTACCTTAGGGGCATATGGTCTCATACGTTCCAGACACTTCAACACATTAGACCCCAGTTTCGGGTAGAGACTATGCTGTCATACCTCATGGTGCGAACGGGACCGTTGTGGAAGGTAAGTTCCTTGTGAACTCCTTCCCTGCCCGTATCGTATTTCAGAGCTTCAGATTCATTCATCTTTTATGCTTTCATGATTAGGCTTCAGGTTATAGCGCAGCCTTTAGATTTTTCTCTATCAGTTTCTACCCCTTTTGGGAGAGGTGTCCCTCTTAGAGAGTATTTGTAGGAGATTCATTATCAACTTAGACGAGTCTAAGTTCATAGTCAATTTGATTGTCTTGTGTATGTCCGAGCTCGACGTGATTCTTGGTATGGATTAGCTATCGTCCTACCATGTCAGTATTGATAGTTTTATTAAAATAGTCAACTCGCAAGCATTCGATGAGTTTGAATAGATAGTAGCAACCTCACAAGGTAACCAGGATGCAGAGTCATTTCTGGCACACGTCGAGGAGGTGATGATGTGGGATCGGGGTGCAGATTTGATCTAGATAGGAGTCATCTCAGAGTATCAGGATATCTTTTAGGACATACCTGGATTACATCCAGTGAGAGAGGTTATGTTTTTCATCAAGATGCAGCTAAGCACAACGCCGATATCCCAAACACCTTATCATATGGCACTTGTTGAGATGAGGGAGCTACAGATTTAGTTAGATGAGTTTTTATCTCAAGGCTTTATTCACCGGAGTCATTCTCCATGGGGATCATCGGTCCTCTTCGTGGAGAAGATGGACGGTAGTATGTGTTTGTGTATAGATTATCATGAGTTGAATAAGGTCACCATCTAAAATAGGCATCCATTACTAAGGATTTATGATTTATTCGACCAGTTGCAGGGGCATAGTGTTCCCCGAAGATTGATCTTCATTCTATTTATCATTAGTTACGGGTTCTGGAGATAGATATTCTCAAGACCACCTTTCTAGCTCGATATGGGTCTTTCGAGTTTCTTGTTATGCTATTTAGGATAACCAATGCACCCGTTATATTCATAGATTTGATGAACTGGATTTTTTATCCATACTTGGACCAGTACGTGATAGTATTTATCGACGACATCCTTATTTATTCGAGATCGGAGGCCGAGTAGGAGCAATTCCTTCGTCTAACATTGTGACCTTTGTGGGAGCACCAGTCGTATGATAAATTTAGCAAATGCAAGTTTTAGTTTTCAAAGGTTAGATTTTGGGCCACATAATTAGCAAGGAGGGCATTGCTGTTGAACTAGCCAAGTGGGGCCAGTTCTTGATTGGGAACGTTAGTCGTACAGCCATCATGGATGTACATAGTAATCAGCGCTCAATTCAAATCTGAAAGTGGGAAATTTTCAAGAACCCAAGGAAGATTGGACCATGAGATAAGATGGTGTGCTTCAAAAGAAAGCCTAGATTGTAATACCCGAGAATCCGCAGTCAAAGGAGGATATATTTGATGAAGTCGGTGTATTTCTAACATGTTAAGACAACTTACACGACAGAGACTTATGAAGTGTTCTAGAGATGATTGTATCAGATCGTGGCTCGGTTTTCACTTCATATTTCTAGAAGAGCTTCTAGAATTCTTTCGGCAGTTAGCTATCATATAGTAGCGTATTCCACCTGCAGACAGATGGACAAACAGATAGAGTTAACCAAGTATTATGGTCATGAGTTATCGATTTTGAAGGCAACTAAGAGGACCATACCCTATTTATTGCCTACAATAACAGTTATCAATCAACGATAGGCATGTCACCTGATGAAGCATTATACGGGAGGCCTTGTAGATCCCTGATTTGTTCAGCAAAGTTATGGAATAGCTTATTACTTGGACCAAATTTGGTTTGATAGGATAAACTATGGAGAAGGTAGCGTGAATTTGGGAGCATATTCTTACCACCCAAAGTTGACAAAAGATCTACGCAGATCAGAGGCGATGACCTTTAGAGTTTTAAGTTGGAGATTATGTTTTATTGAAAGTATGGCCGATGAAGGGTGTTTAACGATTGAGTAAATAAGGAAAGCTTGCCCCAAGTTACATTGGACCATTTAGGGTCATTGAGCGTGCTGGAGTCATTTCGTATCAACTAGATCGTCCTGCATCAATGTCGGGTGTACACAATATTTCTCAGGTTTCGATGATCAAGAAGCATTTATGCGATGAGGAGCAGCGGAGAGTGTTTGACGCATCAGACTTAGAAATTCAGGCTAATTTGGCAAACATTGAGATTCTATTTTGTATTCTTGCTAGAGAGGGTAAGAAACTTTGAAATAAGATGATTCCTTTAGTTAAAGTGCAGTGGAACTGGAAAGGAGCTGAGGAAGTTTCTTGGGAGCGCAAGGAGGATATGCGTCGTGACTACCCACTCCTGTTTGAGTAGGTAACATATTAACTATAATTTGTTTGTGATTATATTATTCGTATAGCCACATTTACATTTAACACTGGAATGGGGGTATTAACACTTAGCTCCTAATTATTAGTAACATATGGTATATACATGAGGGGTTCTTTGTTTCGATTTTTTACATGATGTACTATTTCCGTTTAATTAGGGGTTAAGTGGGAGTATTTGCATTCTAGAAAGTTAAGTGTAAATATTGCTTGTGATATCTATCTTGAGATTAATGGTAAGAGATGTGTATGTAAGGGTTTCCTTATCTAGATTATTCCCTTAACGTGATTTTCTCATATTATTAATCTCCGAAGATACATTTGCGAAATTTCGAGGACGAAATTCTTTTAAGGGGGGTGAATGTAAAACCTCATAAATTTTTTTAAAAATACTATGGTAAATAGTATTAAATGAGTTATATTATAACAAATATTATTTAATAATAAATGAGCGTGATAGTAATTTATTTGAGACCAATAAAGATGATATATGCATTACACACCGATACAATTCGAATCTGGAAAAACGACAAATTAAGTGTATATATGAATTATACAATGATTTAGTTTGAATCTGGAAAAACTTAAAATACAAAACTTGTAGGGTTCTTCAATATCTTTCCAACACATTTTAAATCACCTCATTCTAAGGTCGGATGAAAAATTTATAGCCAAAATATTGAAGACTATTTTTCCAGTCTAACTGAGTTTCCTGTTTCACGTCAGATTTGTTTGTTTCGGGTTTGCCTCTATATATACCTGTGTTTTTTATGAAAAATTCCCTTTTACAATATATTTTTGAACCCTAGCAGCCACCCTCTCCCCTTAAAAACCCTAGAGCATATTTTGGTGAATTTTGAGAGCTTTGTGAAGCAAATACCGAGAAGAGTGCGAGATCATCGGCGTTTGCCAAGGGAGAACCTGTTTGCTTATGCTCTTGGATTTTTTAGCAACGTGTTGAGGCAAGATCATCTTCCTCCAAACCTATTCCCTGTAGAAATTCATGTTTTTAATATGTATAATTGGTTAATCTAATGTGTAGTGCTTATTTCGATGATTTTAAATCCTAGTTTTGATGTTAAATCTTAAAACAACAAAGAGATCATAAAAATTAATCTTTAATTGATAAAAATAGATGATCATAATCTTTAGTTTTCAGATCAATTGATAATTCTTGTTTTAAATGGCCTAGACCCAAATTGTCGATGTATAGAACTTAAGTCTTGAACATGAAACAATACAGTGATATAAGCTTGTGGATTAAAAAACCTAGTTTGATGTGTAGATCTGCGAATATAAATACTGAATGAAGGAAATGTATTAATTTGATGTTTAGAACCATGGTTAATTGCTAAGATGATGAACTAATTAGGTTTTAAACTCTAATTGTATAAACTTAATCTGATTAGTTATGTTTAAAGTATTTTTAAACCCCAAAGATCATGTTATGATGATAAATAATTGTTTAGTCAAACCCTAGTATGTTAAACACATGAGTAAACATGTTTTTATACCCCATAATGATGCTCTATAAGTTCTTTTTGTTAAAATTGTCTTAACTTTACGAGACTCAAACCGAAGTCTTGGACTCTGGTCGGTCGACCGAACCCTGTGCATCAGTCGACCGATCCCACCCTGAGTTTGTGTAATTATTTATTTGACCGAAGCTTGTTTTTACGCATGTTTATGCGAATTAGTTGTCGATTGACTAATGCTCTAGGGCAGTCAACCGACATCATATCTTGTTTCTGATGATTTTTCTTGCACGTTGTTCATGAATACGAGGTTCGAGATGTACAATGATTTATACATACGACATAGACGTGCACCTATAGAGGCTTGGCACATGCGGACTTCCAGGAAGGGGCTAGTTGCGTGTATTGTTTTTTTACCACGACAGGAAGATGATTAGTTAGAACAATATATTTGTGTGTAAGGATACTGTTGATGGGCATTGCTCAGTACTGCTTAAGGTAGTGAGTCAGTATACCGTTAAAGTAGGCCATTGAGCCATAATTACAGGATACCTAAATAGGTAGTCTATTCTGCATGGTGATATGATAAGGCTAGTGAGCCGTATTTATAGGATGCCTGAGGAGGCAGTCTATTCTGCATGGTGATGTGATGAGAATATCTGAGGAGACAGTATGTTCCGCATGGTCATGCGATAAGACTAATGAGCCATACCTATAGTATACCTGAATAGGTATTCCATTCTACACGATGATGTGATGAGGCTAGTGGGAAGTATTTACTTAAGATGCTTGAATAGGTAGCACGTTCCGCATAGTAATGCGATGATATCATAGAACTTTACAAGAGATATGTAAAACCCCATAAATTTTGAATATTATGTGAAAAATAAAAATAAATATGTTATATGATGATAAATGACATATTTAATGTTTGAGTATGCTAGGGATTGATTTGAGATCAATCCATTGTATATATATAAATATAGGAGTGAAATCATGCACGGCTTGCACGAGCTTGAATCTAGAAAAACGATTAGTTAAGAGTATTTATATTTTATACATATATAGTTTGAATATGGAAAATCTCAAAAGAAAAAAGTTGTAGGTCTCTTCAACAGCTTTTCAACGCATCTTAAATCACCTCTTTCTAAATTTGGATGTAACAGTTACAGTCAAAACAACGAATACATACACACACAGATTTTTCCTGATAAGCCGACCTATAAGTCGACTTACACAAAGTCGACTTATAAGTCGACTTACGCACTGTTTCTAGTTTTCTTTCAGGTTTTCAGATTATATCTATGTTGTTTCGATCCCAGGCTTATATATACTCATTTAAACCCTATTTTAATTCACTTTTTCGCAAGAATACAGCAGCCACCCCTCTTCTAAAAGCCTAGTTCAAGTTTTTGAGTTTTTGAAAGAGTTTCGTGAAGGATACGCCGAGAGGAAGGCGAGATCTTTGTTTGTACCAAAGGAAGAGATCTTGCACACATGTTGGAAGGATCAACAACGATGTGAGGCAAGATTATCTTCGTCCAAACTCATCCCCATAGTTAAATAACTACTTAGATATTTAATATGATGTTGAATACGTGTTTTCATGCTTTAATCTTAACATGTGGTGTTAAAAGTCAGATTTTTGATATTAAATCTTATACCAATACTAGATCAGTAATCTTTTCTTGTTGTTTATGATAGAATAATGATCATGATCTTTAGGGTTTTAATTATTTTCGTTTTAAATCTTTTAAACATGCTTAACTTATGTAATAACTCTAGTTTGATGTTTAATTATTTTTTCATGCTAATTAATCATACTTAAACCCTAGGTTTGTGATACCTAAATAACTTAGACATGTTTAAATAAATTTTATGTCTCTATTCATATTTATAAATGATCATGCTCTGGCAATCATGTGATATTTTATATCTTTATTGAAAATATTGTATGTAGGCATCAAAAATTGCCGATAGGTCCCCACTCACAGCTCAGTGTTAACGATCGACGATTGAACGTCACTACCCAGTTCACAAGAGTTCAAATGACATCGGTGAGCGCCTGAAGTGAACCGACGAACTACGTGAGCCAACGAATCTCAGAATAACGGGGATACGGACTGACCGGAAACCCCGCAACCGCTGCAATTGAACAACGCCCGCCATGTCCCGATCATCCTACTGATAATCCAGCCATCGAGATCAACGGAGCTCTTCATCTGAATTCCAACGTATCTGAAATTAGTTGAATCCGAGTTCGGACGAAAAGTCAACGAAGAGTCAACGGCGGGACAACGGCGGGACAACGGCAGGACCTCGGACTGAACCGGGGCACCCTGGGATATCTCGGCAGGCTCGAAACACCCGAGGGGTGTCTTGGCAAAGCCAAGACACCCCAGGGGTGTCTCGGCCAGGCCGAGACACCCCAAGGGTGTCTCGGCCAAGCCGAGACACCCCCTTAGGGGTGTCCACATGGCCTTGGTCCCCCCCTCCTTGTGTCCTCACACCAATGGTCCCCCCCTTTTTTTTGTTGGGTGTCCACATGGTCCCCCCTCCTTTTGGCCTCTTCCACATGGTCCCCCCCCCCAAGGGTGTCTTGGCCTCCTTTTACGGCGAAACACCTTTTACGGCGAAACGCCTTTTACGACGAAACGCCTTTTACGATGAAACGCCTTACGGCAAAACACCTTTTTGGGGCAGCCCCTAGGGCCTCCTTGGTGGCCTATAAATAGACCCCTTGGGTCTCCATTCTCTTGGCCTGGGTTTTAGGAGAGAAATTTCTGATCTTGAGCTTTAGCCTTTGAGATCTGAAATTTCAGAGAGGAGTGGCGAAGCCCTGTCGGAGTAAGGAGTCGGAGTTTCAAGGAGAGCGGTGAATCCCTGCCGGACCGAGGAGTGAGAGTTCTTCATCAAATTTCTTCATTCCCCCTTTCTTTTCCTTGGTGTTACCCTTCGCAGGTGACACTAAGAAGAGCTAGTGTCTCGTTTTAGCCGAGATATAAGCTTTAAACTTCTGAGATCTCACGCGGATCGACGAAGTTCTGTTTCTATATCCCTTCGCGGATAGACGAAACTCTACCGGATTTTCCCGAAAAGGATCTTGATCGATCGGCGGTCCACGGATATCAACATCCCCGTCACAGGCCAACAACCCACGCAAGCGAGACCGAACCAAACCGGGATCTCGTGTTTATTTTCGCTAAAGTTGTAATATCTTTGTTTTCATTTAAATTCTGTTGTAACGCCTGAAGTTGTAACAGATATCAAAGCAATGAAAACAGCAACTTTTCCCGAAAACAAGCTGGCGACCACAGTGGGAGCCGCCGATCACGCTGCCGAGATCGGAGTGACGCAACCGGCCTTCAAGATCCGGGTGAATGAAGAGGTCGAATACGAGTTCGACCAGCAGAAGTTTGAAGAGTACCTTTCTTCCTCCTCCTCCAGATCCGCCTCTCCAAATAGGCGTGGGAAGAACCCATCTCCCAAAAGGGCTCGCGGGAACTCCAACTCCTCAATCCAAGATCCCGCCGTTGCTGCTGCTACACTTGCACCACACAACGTCCCTGTGACGTTCAGTGTGGTCAAGGCTGTAGATCCAACCACCACAAAGGCGATCGGTGTTGCAACTCCGGCTCTCCCTCCCGCCACAAAGGCTACGGTTGAGGACGCTCCAGCCCCATCAAAGAGGGCCCGCCAAAGACGGCATCAACACCTCGCCCTACAACAAGCCAAAGCCGCTGAATCGATGGACGGGATCCGCTACAACGAAGATCTAAAGTCCAGGTACCGCCGAGAACAACAACGGCAAGCCACCAACTCCTCCTCCAAAACAGAAGCGAACGAATGGGTTCGCGTCAAGAGGAATCGTTCCACCCTCGAGGAGCGAATCAAGAAGCGTCGGGCGTTGCTCGCACATGCCCGGCTCCTCCTAAAGAAGGCGGAAGAGATGCAGCAAGAAACGGCGGTCAAAACGCCGTCCAAAAGCAAACTGGTGTGGGTTCCTAAATCGGCACCAACGCCTCCAGCAAAGAAGGGAGAGGCTATCACCCAAAGTTCCTCCAAACCAGAGCCTGTTTCTACTGTATCGGCACCCTCAACGGGGCCAGGTAAGAAAGGGGATCATTCAAGATCCCAGGTTCCTTTGACGGGTCACCTCAGTCCCTTACCGGAGAACCGAGGTAGAATACCCGTCAAAGAACGGCTGGGACCATTGAAAGGTCCCCAAGTTAAAAATCAGACCGGGGGTCGAATCAATCCCCCCAAGAAAGATGAAAAAGGGAAAGCCCCTATCACCGACCGCATCGGATTGCGAGTCGAATTAAAAAAGCCCGTTCAGTTTATACGCTCACAAAAGCGTAAAATTGAACGGGCCACTCTTGAAAAATCCAACAAGGCATCTCATCCCCGAAGGGAGGCACACTCATCTGAGGATGAGAGTGTTATATCGGGGAACACATACCAACACTCTGTAGGTTGCTCCAGCTACAAAACTGATGAGTTGTACTACAGAGCTGGGGGTATGGAAAAGTCCCGAAAGAGATATGTGCAGGACATGGAGTCTCGCTGCTCGTGTGCCAACATGATCAAAGCGGTGCTGTCAGAATGCCGTTGTGACAGTCCCCCAAGAAGAATCTCGGTGTTCGAGAGACTCTCCAAGCCGAGGCATTTCCACAAGAAGAAATTGCTCCGCCGAGAAGACGAATATTCAAGAGTGTCGGTCAACATGACCAGCAGAGGGGGATCAACACCATACTTCAGCATAGATCAGCTTGCCGAGATATCCCGATGTATGACACGGTTGCGGCCCAGAACCAGCGGCCAGAAGAATTACCAAAGGGTACCAAAGGGGCTCTCCTTAGAAGAAGAAGAGTCAGATGCTGATTCGGACTCTTGCTCGGCGGTGGCATCCGATGACACGGCCTCGAGTGCGGGACAACCATACGAATCACTCATGATCAGCGCCGAACAGGTATCAAAGATACTGGAAGAAGCCCTCGCCAAACAGAAGGAGAGCTTCAAGTTCGAGATGGATATGGCCATGCAACGAATGAGAGAGATGCACGACCAACAAATTGCGGCGCTGACGGTTCACCAAGGAGAGCCCAATCGACGCAACCAAGATGAGAACGAACGGGAAGGAGATAACATCAATATCCCTCCTGTCAACACCGACAATGGGGGTGGTCCCGCAGACGATGGCGCTAAAGAGGATCACGTCACTTCTCCCCAAGATCACTCGAAGGCGGAAACGAGTGAAGACAGGAAGATGAAAGACCTGGAGAGCAAAATCAATGCATTGATGAACGCTCAAGAGGTAAAGAGATCCGGTATACCCTGTCCCTACCCAAGGGAGTGGGAATCGATCCCATATCCGGCAAAGTTTAACTTGATTAACTTTACGCCGTTTGATGGGAAGGGTTCCCCTACCCAACACTTAATCTATTTCAAGTCTCATTTAGGAGTCATTTCCGGAAATGAGCCCCTCATGGTGCGGTCATTCGTCGGCACTCTTCGCGGAGCTGCCTTCGATTGGTATCGCCGTCTCAAGCCCGGAAGCATCAACGACTGGGACGACATGGAGGATATGTTCCTAACAAACTTTTTTGATGACGATACCGAAGTTTCAATCGGCACGCTGTTCGATGAAAAGCAAAAGAACGGCGAGACGGTTGAAAACTTCGTGAAAAGATTCCGGAACAAAGCAATGAATTGCAGGGATCCGGTCAGCGAGGATTTCATCCTCGAAACCTGCCACAACAACCTAACATTAGACATCCTCGAAGCCATGGGAATGGCGCCGCCAAAGACCTGGAAAGACCTGAAGGTGCGGGGAGAGCGTGCTGAGCGATTCCTCAAGAGGAAGAAGGCGGAGAGAGGGCAAATACCAAATAATGCCCCGCAACCAAACTTTATCCCCAAGGGTAAAGGGAAGGCGCATGCAAATGCTGTGGTCGCAAATCAAGTATTTGAGGTGCAAGCACAGCCGCAACAACCGCAACAGCCGCAACAACAGCAACAGAGGGCACCTCAACAATCGAGGTGGCAACAACAGCCCCAGAAGCAAAAGGTCGGGGAGCCGAGGTTCCCGAAGGTCTACTCATTCAGGGAAGATGAAGTTCCCGGTGTCTTCAAATACCTCGTCGAGAACAACAAAATCAAGTTGCCTCCGATCCAGGATCAAGAAGATGCCAAGAGAATCAACGACCCTAAATACTGTGCGTTTCACAGGGCGGTGCACCATCCTACCAAAGTATGCTATGCTCTTAAAGATAAAATTCAAGCCCTAATCGATGTAGGGGTCATCACCATGAAGCAACCCAAGGAGAAGAAGGTAGGTGCAAACACCGTATCCATTAGCTTTGGATCTGTTCCCTCGAGTTAGTTCCAACACGAGCCGGTAATCAATACGGCGGTGAAGACGGTGAATGATGATCCGCACCAACAGCGTCAGAAAGGGCTTGTGCCACACACAGCCCCGAATGGTGAGATTTTGTGGGTTCATCCGGACTTGATCGCAGATGAACAGTGGGCCACTACCTCTTCCAAGACGAACAAGAAGAAATCGAAGAGAAAGGGTAAATCCTGTTACGGTGCTTCTGCTATTCCGGGAGAGGATGACGAAAGAATTCCAACCTTCCCGCTTTCTGAAGACGAGCAAGAAGCTTTTGCAACCCGAAGTGGGAATGAGTATCATTTCAAGTATCCGGATGCTTCCGAGCAGTTGGGTACCAAAACCCCACCTTCCAAGACGCTGGCAGAACTGGGGATTGCAGCAATTCCCCCAACGCCAGCAGCTACGGAGAAAATCCCACAGAAGGAGAAAGGGAAAGAGCCTTTACATCAAGAAGTTCAAAACCCGAGGCAGTCTCGATTCAATCATCCTATTAGGCGAGATAAACCGGGGAATGCAAGCTCTCCGCCCCATTTTGACATCATGGCACAATTGGCCAACATCCCGGCCCGGATAACTCTATACGAGTTGCTGCGGTTGTCAAAAGATACAAGGAAAGCCTTACAGGAAGCCTTGAGCGATTCTGAAGCCTTCTTGACTCGGATCAAACCATCACCCGAGGAGCCGGAGTCGTCAGCTCAACACTGCAACCTCGCGGCTCACCATTTCCCCTGCATCTCATTCACCAAAGAAGATATGCAGACAAAGAACTCAAAGCATGATAGGCCCTTGTATTTCACCGGGCATATTGGCTCCAGCGTTGTCAACCGGATCCAAGTCGATCCGGGTTCCGCTGTTAGCATCATGCCATTCCGATTGATGCATCATCTCGGAATCCCGACTAGCAAATTAGCGTCCACTGGCACGACGATTTATGGATTCAACACCAGTGGGTCCAAACCCTTGGGGAAGATCCAAATCAAATGCCAGATTGGGGATTTGAAGTCGGAAGTTACATGCTATGTGATTGACGCGGAAACATCCTATAATTTACTGTTGGGTCGACCTTGGATCCACGGTAACCTTATAGTCCCGTCAACTCTGCATCAATGCCTTAAATATGTGGGCACAAATAATGAAGTCAAGACGGTGGTCGCGGATAAGCAACCGTTTAAGGGATTGGAGAATTATTTCACCGATTCCCTTTTATACAGTGCTGAATCCGATACTGAACCATCGGCCCAAGGGACGGACAGCGGTGATGAAGCTGATACCGAACCAGGGTTTGATTATGATGGCGGTTTTGTTCTAAATAACATTGTACCCATTGTAATCAATCTTGATGATGATAAATCATCGGAAGATAGTTGTAATTGGCAACTTGCCGAAGAACTATCAATAAACGATGATTTAGAGTACTCGACGGGTCTCGATGATATCACTAACGAACTCTATGCTAACCCTGATTTGTATATGCCTCTTCAATCATTTTGTTTGACGAAGAAGCAGGTACACGACCCTTGCGGAACAACGCTTATCATCCCCGCAGGGATTGGGGGTGGAAAGGAGGTCGTCTACGGCAAAGGAAGAGCATCTCCGATACCCGACCACTTCATGGAAGAGGAAGACGACGATGATAAACCGGCCCGTCATCTATCCAGATACGATGCGAAAGCGCGCAACATGATGGAAAGGCACGGGTATGACTTCAAGATCGAAGAGGGTCTTTTCTTTGGTCGAGGTCCACGGGTTCCACCCCGGATGGCCTATGTACCGAAGGGAAAACCCGATGATTATTATCGCCACAAAAGAGGTCTAGGCTATGTCTCATCAGATGATGAGTGTGGCTGGCAAATCATCGACCAAATTGCTAACAAGACTAGGAAGGGATATTCTTCCGACTCTTCGGGTTGGGATTCCGACGGTAGTCTTGGTGAGGTGTTTAAGAAGCTAATGTCGAACATGGTCACGGTTGATCCAACGACAATAGAAGAAGATGACGAGATGCCAACATGGGAAGACCCGTGGGTTCATCACTTGAACATGCAGTATGGCGATCGGTTCGAGCAAAGAGAGCCTCCTACCGAAGACCAAGTCGTCCAGGTGAATATGGGAAGCGAGGAGAATCCAAAGCCGATATTCATTAGCGACAGCCTCCTACCTGAGGAGAAGGAGGAGTTGATTTCCCTTATCCGGGAGTACATCGACGTGTTCGCCTGGAATTATGAAGACATGCCAGGTCTCGATCCAAATGTAGCGGTGCATCATCTCAACATTAAGCCGGATGTCAAACCAGTCAAACAACAACAAAGACGGTTTCGTCCGCAAATGATGGAGGCGATCGAAGCTGAGGTTAAAAAGCTCATCGACTCAGGATTCATTCGGGAGGAGCAACATCCCGAATGGCTTGCCAATATTGTCCCGGTCCTGAAGAAGAACGGGAAGATCCGGATATGCATCGACTTCAGGGACCTCAATACTGCTTGCCCAAAAGATGATTTTCCTCTCCCCATCACGGATGTTATCATTGACAATACGTGTGGGTTCGAGAGGATATCCTTTATGGATGGTTTCTCTGGTTATAACCAGATAAAGATGCATCCAGATGATGAAAAGCACACCGCGTTCCGAACACCCCTTGGTGTTTTCTGCTACACAGTTATGCCGTTCGGCTTAAAGAATGCAGGTGCTACATATCAGCGAGCTATGTCGAAGATCTTTCAGGAATATCTCCGAAAGACTGTCGAATGCTACGTGGATGATTTGGTCGTGAAAAGTCGTGATAAGAATGATCACATTAAAGACTTGAAGACCATGTTCGACTTGATGCGGGCCCATCAGTTGAAGATGAACCCTACCAAGTCTTTCCTCGGAATGTCCAGTGGCAAATTCCTGGGGTTCGTCGTCACCACCAAAGGTATTCACATTGATCCGGATAAAGTGAAGGCGATCAATGAATTGCAACCTCCGAGGAACCTCAAAGAACTCAGAGGACTGCAAGGGCGATTGGCTTATATCCGTCGGTTTATCTTGAACCTTTCGGGGAAATGCCAACCGTTCTCCAGGCTCACAAAGAAGGGCGTGTCATTCGTATGGGACGATGCTTGCCAAAAGGCATTCGAGAATATTAAAGAATATCTCTCGAAACGTCCCGTACTCGTTGCACCGAAATCAGGCAAACCGTTCTTGATTTATGTCAAGGCGACGAGCCACTCATTAAGTGCATTGCTTGCACAAGATGACGATAACGGTCACGAGCAGGCAGTGTATTACTTAAGCCGAACCATGGTAGGCGCTGAATCTCGATATCCCATGATTGAAAGAGAATGTCTCGCCTTAGTGTTCGCCATCCAGAAAATGTGGCATTACTTGGTTGGACAGACCATCTATGTCATCTCTAAAGTTAACCCAGTCCGGGTGTTCATGACTCAGCCGGCTTCCATGAGTTGGCAGTTAGTAAAATGGGCCTTACTCTTGTCCCAATACGATCTGCACTTCAAACAGCAGAAGTCAGTAAAAGGGCAAGCCATCTGTGATCTCCTTGCAGCCAATCCAACCACGGATACGGCCGAGATATACGACGACCTACCTGATGAAACCCACGAAGTCAACACAACTTCGCACTAACAAGTGTGGCGTTTGTACTTCGACGGTGCTTCCCGAGCGGCTCTTGTCACAGGTACTCCAGGATGTTCTAAGGTCTCCTCCGGAGTTGGGGTTGTCTTAGTTTCCCCAGGAAACCATGTGATGCCTCGGGCCTACTCATTAACTGAGCCGTGCTCGAATAATGTGGCAGAGTATAATGCACTGATCATAGGGCTCAATTTCGCCAAAGAGCTGGGGGTTGAGTATCTCGAAGCCTTCGGCGATTCTCAACTAATAGTCAAACAAGTCCAAGGAGAATACGAAGTCCGAAGTCAGGATTTAATCCCATATCACAAGATGGCGGTGGAACTAGCTGAATCGTTTGAAGGATTCTTCATCGAGCACGTTCCGCGGTTACAGAACACCTACGCAGATGCGTTAGCAGCTTTAGCTGTATCTCTGGCACAGCCTCCCGGAACAGAGCAGTTTGTTACGGTAAGAACTCACCAACTCTTAGTGCCGCTTTATGATGAAAATGACAGGGAAGAAGAGGTCCAGGAGGTGTACACAACTCATGCTGAGTTCGAACCCCGAGATTGGCGTTTCCCCATCATCGACTACGTCTTGCATGGAATCTTGCCAGAAGATGTGAAGGAGAGAGAGTCTATCCGATGAAGAGCGCCAAGATTCTACTACAATACGGAGAATCGAACGCTGTATCGCAGGGGGTACGATGGGCTGCTAGCACGTTGCTTGTCGACCAAAGAAGCTGAAGAAGTGCTTAGAGAGGCGCATGAAGGAGAGTATGGCGCACACCAACCTGGTCCCAAACTTTATGATCGCATCAGAAGAATAGGATATTTTTGGCCTTTCATGATGAGTGATGCAATCACGTACGCCCGAAAGTGTCATGCATGTCAAGTACACGCGAATTATATGCACCAACCTCCGGAGCATCTGCATCCTTCGGTGACGTCATGGCCATTTGAGACTTGGGGAATGGACATTGTTGGTCCTATAAATCCCCCGTCAGTCAAAGGTGACCGGTTCATCCTGGCAATCACCGATTACTTCTCCAAATAGGCTGAAGCAGTTCCACTCAGAGAAGTTAAGACGAGCAACGTTATTGCATTCATCAAGCACCATATCATCTACCGGCATGGTGTTCTAAGATGAATCATACACGACAATGGTCCTCAGTTTATCAGCAACGCCTTCATAAGGTTCTGCGAAAAGTTCAAGATTCAGGACATCTCGTCAACGGCTTATAATCCCACAGCAAACGGGTTAGCTGAAGCCTTCAACAAGACTATCATAAAGCTCTTGTCAAAGCTTGTGAAAAATAACAAGCGAGATTGGGATGATAAGCTCGGCGCAGCTCTATGGGCCTATCGTACCACGGTGCGTACACCAACCGGCGCAACCCCGTATTCATTGGTATACGGATGTGAGGCCGTTCTCCCTTTGGAAATCCAAATTCCGTCTCTTCGGATCGCTCTTGCAACCCAGATGACGACCGAAGAATAACATCAGAAACGCCTCGAAGAACTCGAGATGCTCGATGAAAAGCGCCTGGAAGCTCAACAGCATATTGAGTTTTATCAAGCCAGAATTTCTCGAGCCTTCGACAAAAAAGTTCGACAAAGGAGTTTTAAGGAAGGGGACTTGGTCTTAACTGAAAGACGTCCTATGATCCTTAACTCCAAGAAGAAAGGCAAGTTCGAACCCAAATGGGAAGGACCGTTCGTAGTAGAAACAGTTTACTCGAACGGCGCATATCGCCTAGTCACCAAAGATGGTGACCGGCTCATGATGCCAATAAATGGCAAATTTCTGAAAAGATACTATCCTTAGTGTCTTCAGAGAAAGAATTGAGGTACCGGGAAGTTCCCGAAAGAATACCACATCGGGGTACTCTTAGGGATAACCCGGTCGCTGATGAACAAGAAA
This sequence comes from Asparagus kiusianus, assembly GCA_022839385.1. Classification (NCBI taxonomy): domain Eukaryota; kingdom Viridiplantae; phylum Streptophyta; class Magnoliopsida; order Asparagales; family Asparagaceae; genus Asparagus; species Asparagus kiusianus. The sequence continues at coordinate 78,986 of BQKN01051044.1, read as the reverse complement.
TCAATGTTTGAATTCTGAATATTCTTGTTTGTCAGAATCTAACTCTTACAAGCACTCTTTTGCTGAGATGAGATCTAATCATTCGATGGATTGATCTTCCCTCACGAAACTTTCAGTGGTGCTTGATGATTCATAGTCTCCACCACACAATTCCTACTTGGTCAAACCTTACTACAGTTAGGACCAAAGCCAAAGTCCCCTCTCGATTCCTTCAATGAACGAGAGGTCCACTTTCAAATCGAGCGATCAAGCCTTTCTCCGGTTAGGATCGTTCTCAAATTTCCCACTTGGTCAAACCTTACTACAGTTAGGACCACAACCAAAATCCCCTCTCGATTCCTTCAATGAACGAGAGGTCCACTTTCAAATCGAGCGATCAAGCCTTCCTCCGGTTAGGATCGTTCTCAAATTTCCCACTTGGTCAAACCTTACTACAGTTAGGACCACAACCAAAATCCCCTCTCGATTCCTCCAATGAACGAGAGGTCCACTTTCAAATTGAGTAACCAAACCTTACGATAGTTAGGGTTATCCGAATCTTTTCGATTCTCGGAGTGGAGATCCCACTCCTAGTTTCACCTGTCGGATTCTGGGGGTGGAGATCCCACCCCGAGTTTCCTTTCCTGCTGAAGATAGAATATAAAATTCTTCCTCTTCAGGCTCAAATGACCAAACCTTATGACAGTTAGGGTCGTTTGAACTTTTCGATTCTCGGAGTGGAGATCCCACTCATAGTTTCACCTGTCGGATTCTGGGGGTGGAGATCCCACCTCGAGTTTCCTTTCCAACTGAAGATAGAATATAAAATTCTTCCTCTTCAGCAATGGGAGATAGAATATAAAATTCTTCCTCTCCCATTGAGCCTCCTTTCCAATTAAAGATAGAATATAAAATTATTCCTCTTCAATGCTGGGAGATAGAATATAAAATTCTTCCTCTCCCCTTTTCCCCTGTCTTTGCTTTTAGAAAAGACAAGGATGAAGTCAACGTCTAACAAGCGTTGCCGGGTAGTCTTTCCCGTGAGAAAGACGAAGTCTATGTATTCAAAATCATAGCACCTTTTCCCCGGTCTTTGCTTTTAGAAAGGACAGGGATGAAGTCAACGCCTAACACGCGTTGCCGGGTAGTCTATTCCCGTGAGAAAGACGAAGTCGATGTATTTAAAATCATAACACTAAGTCTAAGAAAAGCAATTTTCTTAGCACAACGTTACATGTGGAACGGATTTAGACAATCCACATGCTAGCCTGATTCAAACGGTAATCGGTAAAGGCATTTCAAACCCGTTGAAGGCTGGGGGTTTGCTAATAATCCCGAAGTCTATACCTAACACGTATAGCCGGTTTAAAATCTTTCACCGATTGAAAAAAGTTACCAGGGTCTAAACCTGGGGAATTTTATCCCGAAGCCTAAGGAGGGATGAGTCAACGCCTAACACGCGTTGCCGGTTTAAAATCTTTCACCGATTGAAAAAAGTTACCAGGGTCTAAACCTGGGGAATTTTATCCCGAAGCCTAAGAAGGGATAAGTCATCGCCTAATACGCGGTGCAGGGTGCCCTTTTCCCTATAAGAAATGGTGAAGTCTATGAATTCAAAGTCATAGCATTGAGGGCTGGGGGGTGTACCAAAACATCCTATGAAAGAAGCAAATACGGAGTCTATAGTAGTAGATCAAGCCAGAAGCATACAACAACAAGATCGTTAGCCCGAAGGCAACTGACGGCTAAGAATCTCGGACTCCAAGCTAGAAAGCCTGTCTACGTAGCTCTGCTCAAGTTCCGCCTGCAGGCTAACCCGGACAGAATCTTCGGAACCGCTCAAGACCTCCGCGGCTTCACTTTGCAGCTTCATCAATCCCTCCTGTGTTGATCCCAGCTTATCAAGCGTCCATTCACGGGAACGCTCTAATCCGGCCAGGTCCTCGGCGATGAGAGTAGCAGACTCCTCGGCACGCCTCAAAGCATCCTTCAGCCTAGCTATCTCTTCACGGGTGGAATCCAATGAGCTGAGTAACTCGGCTCTGCCGGCATCCTTCTTCGCCAGGTTAGCCGTCAGCTGCTCAACAGAATGCTCACGTGACCGAAGCTCACTGTCAATGGAAGATCTCAAGTCACGCCACTGCGTCAGCCTATCTTCTATCTGAGGGGATATAAAAGAGGAAGCTCCACTAGCCTTCAACTCCCTCAGCTCACGGATCTCTGATTCCAGAACAGCAAATTCAGCAGTGAAGGAATCGGCCAACTCGGGATGTCCCTCTTCCCTCATCATCATCATGTGGCGGGAAAAAGAACGTCTGAACTGATCAAAGCAGTACTCTCTGAGAAGAAGCTTCTCTATCATACCGTTATAGAAGGCGGTGAAGAAGCCAAGGTCCATACGGAAGACGTCTCTGTCTGGATCGGTATCGGCCAGAAGAACGTGGACACGCTCATAAAGAGATGAACGAGAGCCTGCAAGCAACAGTGTGGGAGATCAAGAGACTGTCAAATACAATCAGAAAACCCGAAGGGGAAGTTCGAGGTATACCTATGCCGGCAGAAGTCCCCTCGGGTTGAGGCTCGACAGACTCCGAAGTAATGACAGGAGTGCTCATGGAGGGTATATCAACCCCCGTGGGCAAATCAGTCGTACTAGGCGGAGGTGGGAAAACACCCGAAGCTATAGCAGTATCAGGTACAGTGCCTGGTCCTATAGTTGCGCTTCTTTATTAGTCAAAGTGGAAATTTAGACAAGTAAAGAAGAGAGGAAATCGGATATATACCTGTGGAAGAATCGCTCCCAAAGAGTGGTCTCACAGTTCCTCCCGAAGTCTGTTCGGCCAACATATCGGCTAACAATCCGGAGTTAGGTTTTGAGAAAACTGGTGCAGGGACATATTCCTGCTCTTCGAAATTTACATCATGGAAGACTCCGTCCCCAACTGGCTTTTCCGTCGCAGCACCCGCAGCAGGGACGGAAGAATATGGACTGGTGGGCTCAGCACCATCTACTGGCTCAAGGTCAATGTTTAAGTCAATGCCTAGGGAGCCATCATGAAGAGCATCGCACATTTCTTGCATGAAGCAATCCATATGGTCAGATCCGGGGAATACCGGATCCGGTGGAAGCTCACCCTCTTCAAAAATCCCTGGGACATAAAACATGATCATGAATCCCAAAGATAAAGCACCTTGAAGTAATAAAATCAAGTCCAAGAAGATGTTACCTTCTTCTTCATCGGCAACGTCTCCTAAATCTGCTCCGCAAGGACGACGACCGGCAAATGGTTTGTGAGCAGTCTTCTTCCTCTTCAAGGTACCAGCCCTCCTGGAACCAGCAGGCTGATCATGCACGGACTTGCTGCTCGTGGTAGCTCGTTCTCTAGACCCTGAGCTCGTGAAACGGGGAGCAAGTGGCTCATGATCGCCAGCGGTCCTACCTGAAATAATAACGTTCAAGATATTTCGTTGATACCAAGTGGAGTTGAGAAAGAACATCAAAGGATAGGACAAACCTGCACCAAGTTCTTTTTGCTCGGTGTCTAGATCCACAAACTCCCCCTCAGGAGTCTCGCCCTCATCATCCATAGGGAGGAGCTCTTCATCATCTCTGCTGGAGAAGGAGGATTTGCCATGTCTCTTCCTCTGCTTCCGAGCAATCTCAGCCTTACGAGCAGCCATCATGGCAGCTTGCACTGAGTGATCGGACTCTAACTCTGAAAGGCTCCTTACACTTATGGACTCATAGGCGGAGAGGAACCACTTGCAGCTAAGGAAGGTGATCGAGGGCTTACGCCTGTACAAGGGAAGAGCAAAGCGGGCCCCGGTGCAGCCCACCATAGTCCACAGCCATGCTCGTATACCATCAACAAGTCCTCCCTTAACCCTTAGACCGCGGCTGGGGTTCCCAACATATAGTTGGTCATAGCCGAACTGACGAGCAAAACGGCAAGGGAGGTGAGGCTCTATATGGCATCGGTTCTTCACCCGGAAGACAAGATATCCGACACGGATGTTTACCAACCAACGAAAACAACCTATGTTGAGAATGGTTCGGTCACTCCTGGGTTTCTCCTCATCGGTCAACACGTCGCCATAGCGACCCGAAAACTGAGGGAAGCACTTGAAGAACTCCCAGCCCTTGCGAACTTGAAGTGCCTGCTGAACGTCATCGAACTTCTTCGCAAGCCATCTGCTTTTCTCCAACAGCTGCATGTATGGGACGGGGACGTCAACAACGCTGGGCGCCGACATCAAGCCCGGACGATGAAGAACGAGCCACGCCATCAGATATGCGTAGGGAAGCTCGACCTTAGGACAGATAAGCTCAGTAGATGGCTCAGGACCGACCTGAGTAAAGCTACTGACCACGCCCCTAAGCCCGCAATGGATGCTGGCAACCATCACTGGGAGCAAAGAAAGTTTCCTTCCGTAAGCCAGCTGAACCATGGGAAAAAGCACCTCAAGAGGTAAGGCATCCGAAGACTGGTGAGGAACAACGCATTTCTTCAACCAGAGGGCGAGATAGCCTGCTAACAGAGACCGAGGCTCGATGGACTTCTGCGCGCGGCAGAGGAACGAGCGAAACTTGGTCCCTGTAGGGAAAGCTCCCTCAGCGCTGGCAATGGTGTAAGATTGAGCCCCGCTCTTCTCCACCAACTCGTTAATGGCGGTGACGGTCAAGACATCCAGCTCACGAACGGGTACGCTGGAATCACCCTCCAAGTTCTGGAATAGATAAGTGGCAAACTGCTTCAAGCTAACCTTCCTCTTCGTCTTGGCTGGGAGAGGAGTCTGGATTAAGCAGGTGTGATAATGACAGGTGAGGTCCTAGAGGGTGTCATACATGTCGGGATTCTCTTTCTTCAACCACCCCAACTGCTGGTTAGAAGGAAAATACTCCTGATAGGGGCAATCTCCCATCGGAAGACCGGAAACCTGATGCATCTCATGGAGGGCCAATCCCAACTCTCCGTCACTGGTCAAGAAGGTGTTGCTGTCAGGCACATACATCTTCAACAGCGCCAAGAAATAGCGACAGCTAACTGGGAGACCATACATAGTAGCTCGTATAGGTACATACAAGCCACTATTCTTCAGATCCTTCTCCCAACGGCCCAAGACGTAACCGGTCATGCGGGGCCACCATCCCTTGGGTAATGAAGAAGCCCAACCATAGCACCGGTAGTCTGGTGGAGGCAGCCTTCTCCCGAGGAGAGCCAAGTGGTTCCTCACGGTAGGAGCAGCTGCAAACACCTCGCCTGGGGGTGCGGTGTCATGACCCATGATCCCGGGTCGAAGGCCACGAACATGATGATATCCGCCAGAACCGGGGGTCTTGCCATGAGAAGCATACCCGCACTGAACCCGCTCAGCGTCATCAGTGAGGTGCCAAGACATCCGTCTCTCCACGGCCTGTCCTTCCAGATGAGTGAAGGAACAGTGGCGAGGAACGGAAGGAATGTATAGAAGAGCTCCCTCATCAAGAGTCAGCCAGTGCTCCTCGGTGAGAGTCAATGTGTCGGGATCCTCAATATGATCTCTGAATAGAAAAGCCGGCTTCTCCAAATCCTGAGTGGACGAAGCGTTTGCGGTAAAAGGAGCATCGGTGATGAGCTGGCGTAAACAGTGACGCCCTCCATCCCGTATCAAGCGACAGGATTCGTCTGAACGATCCCTGTCGAACTGCGGGAGCGGGTCAATCGCCTGCCTAACATAAGCCGAAGAGAAGACCTCACGGCTGCGACCGGTGTTAGCATGAGAAGGAAGGCTACCACCGGGAAACTCAACTGCAACAAATCACAAGGCAAAAGGTCAGAAAATCTATCTCATAAAGGCAAAATGAGATTGTTCATGGGATAATTGGTGAAGACGATTTCGAGTGCCCTACACTGGGAGGACGGTATACAATCACATAAATCACGTGATAATGTACACCAACCTATAAGGTGTAAGGCAACACGAGATCGCCCCAATATACCCGAAGACTTGAATTGGCTAAGCAAAACAAGTCTGAAACCTTAACCCCCGCGGGAGGGGTATCGGTTCTTCCTTCATGACCCGCGAGAGGTCAATCCGGGATACAGAAAGTATAAAATTCTTACCCCCGAAGAAAGAGGCCACTGAGGACGATGTCGTAGGAGCCTCCTCCTCGCTATGCTGTGAGCGGGAGTGACTCCTGGAAGGTCGAGATCGATAAGGAGACATCGCGAACCTGCAATAAAAGGCAGTATATCAGGTACAATATGCAGACACGAGCACTTGAACTAAAATCCTATAAATAAATAGGGTTTTACAGTTGAAGTTTAATTAAACTTACAAATTTCGTGCACGCGAAATGATAATCGTCGTTTTCGCGATGAATTTTGGTGAAACACCCAAGATACCCCCCGTGTTCAAGGCCAAATTCAGGTCAAGGACACGAGTGATCCGGGATATGATCATCACGTTCAATCATCTAGCACCCCGGTACCCCATAATTTTGGTTAAATATTACAAATAAGCCCTTTTGCAGAATTTAGCCAATTTTACATAAAAGCCCCCCACACATTCCGGTTTAATCCCCACATACCTCTACCAAAATTTGGTCACAAGTTTGTGGTCTCAACTCTTTGGATTTTACCCCCAAAGTTTCTGCCCTTTTGCAAATAAGCCCCTCTAAAAACTTCTAGGGGCTGTTTTGCAAATAAACCCCTCAAATAACCCTTCAATCCTCTTGCATAAAGCACCCCCATTTCTTCACCAAGTGGGCATAAATCCAAATCCCAAAATTTCAGTCCCACTTTGGCAAAAAGGACCCCACGAAATTTACAAATGAACCCCTAAAGTTTCGGCCATTACCCCTTTTGCACAAAACCCCCCGAAACTTTATGCAAGCACAACCCCTATACCACTACAAGCATAAAGGCACGATCTTTACAAGAAAATAAGGAGATTGTGGGGGGGATCTTACCCGAATCAAGAGGAGTAGGAACCCTCGTTTGGAGGGCCAAGATCTGAGCTTTGGAGAGGGAGAATGGAACCCTTGAAGGAGGTGAAGCTTCGGCCAAATGGGTACCTGCCAAAATCCGACCTAGCCTTGAGGGATGATGGGTTTTTGGAAGAGTTCTTCAATGGAGGAAGCTCTTGAGGAAGAAGAAGAAGCAAAACCGAAAAAAAATAATAATAAGGGGGGAGGCTCAGTTTTGAAGGGGGGAGGGATTTTTCTCTCTTGAAAATTCAAAATAAAGAGAGGGGGGGACCATAAACAAGTAAGACAAAGGAACAAGAAGACAAAAGAAGAAGGGGGGGGGGACCGCAAAAGGGGAGACACCCCTAGAGGTGTCTCGGCATTGCCGAGACACCCCAAGGGTGTCTCGGCCTTGCCGAGGCACCCCGGGGTGTTTCGCCCGGGTTTTGACCCCTCGAACGATCTCTTGACTCCCCGAATGTTTTTTTTTCAACCCTCCGATGTTTCTGAAAAGGCCCATCCTTTGCCGACGATTGACTATGTTGGTGAATTCCATAAGATTGACTTTCGACGGTTAGAAACCCTAGGGTGGACGCCGGTTAACGCGTAGCCCTGGGTCAACGCCGGACAGCACGTTGCGTCAAAAGTCAACACATGACGACGAAAGTCAACACGTGACGACGAAGCTCAACCCACGCGGTTCCAAAACCCTAAGGTGGACGCCGGTCAACGCGTAACCTTAGGTCAACGCCGGACAGTGCGTTACGACAAAAGTCAACACGTGGCGACGAAAGTCAACACGTGACGACGAAAGTCAACCCACGCGGTTCAAAACCCTAAGGAGGACGCCGGTCAACGCGTAACCTTAGGTCAACGCTAATCGGCGCGTTGCGACAAAAGTCAACATACAGTGATCTGAAACCCCGAGTCGACACGAGGTGACAAGGATAGTAAGTTCAAAAGTCAACTCAATGACACGAGCCAAACTCAACCCACCAGCTGTAGACTCGAGACTCCGACGATGGCCAGGCGATAAACGCAGCGCCGGAACAACTTTGGTTATTCGACAAAGCACCGGATAAACCGAGAATTGAAGGAGCCAAGAGTTGAAGCGAACCACAGGTCCCTTAGGCCGACTGAAGGCTGGACCAATCATATCCAAAGTATTCCGGTCTCTTCTATAAAAGAAACGAGTCCGAAACACTTTGGAGGGGGTATCTGTAGGCATCAAAAATTGCCGATAGGTCCCCACTCACAGCTCAGTGTTAACGATCGATGATTGAACGTCACTACCCGGTTCACAAGAGTTCAAATGACGTCGGTGAGCACCTAAAGTGAACCGACGAACTACGTGAGCCAACGAATCTCAGAATAACGGGGATACGGACTGACCGGAAACCCCACAACCGCTGCAATTGAACTAACACCCGCCGTGTCCTGATCATCCCACTGATAATCCAGCCATCGAGATCAACGGAGCTCTTCGTCTGAATTCCAACACATCCGAAATTAGTCGAATCCGAGTTCGGACGAAAAGTCAACGAAGAGTCAACGGCGGGACAATGGCGGGACAACGGCAGGACCTCGGACTGAACCGGGGCACCCTGGAATATCTCGGCAGGCTCGAAACACCCGAGGGGTGTCTTGGCAAAGCCAAGACACCCCAGGGGTATCTCGGCCAGGCCGAGACACCCCAGGGGTGTCTCGGCCAGGCCGAGACACCCTAGGGTGTCTCAGCTTGGCCGAGACACCCCAAGGGGGGTGTCTCGGCCATGGCCGAGACACCCCCTTAGGGGTGTCCACATGGCCTTGGTCCCCCCCCTCCTTGTGTCCTCACACCAATGGTCCCCCCTTTTTTTTGTTGGGTGTCCACATGGTCCCCCCTCCTTTTGGCCTCTTCCACATGGTCCCCCCCCCAAGGGTGTCTTGGCCTCCTTTTATGGCGAAACACCTTTTACGGCGAAACGCCTTTTACGACGAAACGCCTTTTACGACGAAATGCCTTTTACGACAAAACGCCTTTTACGACGAAACGCCTTTTACGGCGAAACACCTTTTTGGGGCAGCCCCTAGGGCCTCCTTGGTGGCCTATAAATAGACCCCTTGGGTCTCCATTCTCTTGGCCTGGGTTTTGGGAGAGAAATTTCTGATCTTGAGCTTTAGCCTTTGAGATCTAAAATTTCAGAGAGGAGCGGCGAAGCCCTGCCGGAGTAAGGAGTCGGAGTTTCAAGGAGAGCGGCGAAGCTCTGCCGGACCGAGGAGTGAGAGTTCTTCATCAAATTTCTTCATTCCCCCTTTCTTTTCCTTGGTGTTACCCTTCGCAGGTGACACTAAGAAGAGCTAGTGTCTCGTTTTAGCCGAGATATAAGCTTTAAACTTCTGAGATCTCACGCGGATCGACGAAGTTCTGTTTCTATATACCTTCGCGGATAGACGAAACTCTACCGGATTTTCCCGGAAAGGATCTTGATCGATCGGCGGTCCACGGATATCAACATCCCCGTCACAGGCCAACAACCCACGCAAGCGAGACCGAACCAAACCGGGATCTCGTGTTTATTTTTGCTAAAGTTGTAATATCTTTGTTTTCATTTAAATTCTGTTGTAACGCCTGAAGTTGTAACAGATATCAAAGCAATGAAAACAGCAACTTTTCCCGAAAACATTGTATAATCATGTTACTAACCCTAATTAGTTTTAATCCAAATGCTAAATTATGTAATCTGATCTCTGTTAATTAGTTTTACATGTTTATAACTTGGTTCCTACATTCCATGTGTAATAGAACGAGTATTGTTTGAGAAATATTGCAAAAAAAAATTGAAACATCAACCTGGAAGTCGACTAAGTCGACTTATGAGTCGACTTGCCACAAGTCGACTTATGCCAGGCATAAGTCGACTTACAGGCATTTTTCCAGATTTCATAAGTTTTGTTTTTGCACTATTTTGAGACGTGTTCGTAGGGTTTGAACCGCACCTTTGTAAACATACATTCACGCATACACCAGTACAGTGTCGTTGCACACACATGAGTAATCCAAAGGGGGTTTTGACAAGAGTTGAGTTATTTATAATAGAGTAGTGACTGTTCATACACTCGTTGGATATCATTATTGAGCACAGCTCAGTACTATATGGGATAGTATGTCGATATACCAAATACAAAGTTTATGCATAAGATGGTTATCGTTGATGAGCCCAGTTCAATGCTACATGAGATAGTGTGTCGATATACCATATGTACAAGCCATTGAGTCGGGTTTGGATGCTTTGTATAGCAATCCGTCCGCACGATTGTGCGATGAGGCTGGTAAGCCATCTATTTATGATGATTGTCAGCCATCTATTTGGATACCTATGTGGTAAGCCATCACGCACTCATGCTACATGCTGAGATCGCGAAGAGACTAATGAGCCATGTACACAGTTTAGGATACCTACAGGGTAGTTTGCTACTTTAAGACTGTTGATTAATAGTTTATGTTTTAGGCGGATGTCAGCTATGAGTTCATCTCATCTTTGAGATATATGACCGAGATACTTTACTCTTGAAAGTATATAGGATTATATATTAGTATTTATTTTATCTCCCTAGTGATTATGGAAGATATTATAAATATGATATAATAATGTCTTTATATTTCTTTACTGTTTTCTTTACTTGATAGTTGGGATCAATGATTAGCGATTCACAATATGAGACATATGGTATATACATGAGGGTTTTCTTATTTGGATTATTTCACTCGACATACTAGTCTCTTATTGTGAATTTCTAATTGTTGATCTCATTAGTTTGTCTTTTCCTAGTCCGGTGTTAGTATTTAGGTATCTTCAATTTGAGACATATAGTATATACATGAGGATTTCCTTATTTGGATTATTTTACTCGACGTACTACGTCTCGTGTTGTAGGTTTCTAATATTAATTCTATTAGATACGGGAAAAATAATATAGGTAGACTATGCTTAATAGATAGAGCCTTCACTTCATCTAGCAGCCCTTCCCTTGGGGGCAGATGAAGATAATCTTGCTTTAGCGCTTCGACACTCTTGTTGTTGTTCTTTTTGTTTTAACGAGGCTCAGAGAGTCGCAAGATAACAAAGCTCTTGCATAGTCACTGTTACATGAGTTATTAGTAGAGGCTCCATAGTAATTATTATGTTCTTATTCAGACAGTAGAATTTTATTTTCATATTGTAAAGGAAGTGTGCCTTAGTATGATGTTTAGTTGATTCATGTTGAGACAATTCCATTATTTCTATTGTATACAGATATTCAGTTGAGACATGATTTTTGTATGAGATATATTTTCCTACATCATGTCTATGCATTTATTTCCTTATTTTGCTTATTTTATACCTGTACTTTTATTTGATTCCACTAAAAGATATAACTGGATTGGTGAAATGTGTTTATGCATAATATGGGTGTATGGTAGGTTTGACAACTCTGAGTTCACCTTGGACTGCAGCCATGTGTGAAAATAGGGGCGTCACGGTTGGTATTAGAGCTCTAGTTCCAACATCCTTAGGTTCTTTCCTGTGTCGAGTTTTGAAGTTAGGATAGAGTTTTCTAGGATTCATGTATAGAGTCTGTTAGGATCCCTAGAATGAGTGAGGACGTTACATACATATATTTCAAAATTTATGAATTTTTTTTATGACTACCTTACTTTGATTGAAAAGTAATTGCGTGAATGATATATGATATGATTTTCCTACTGTTATATGTTATGTTATGTATTTTTGTGAAGCTCTTCTCTTGGTATTATAAATATCGGGACGAGGACGTGGTCGAGGTAAAACTCATACCCGAAGAGCTAGGCAAGTAGAGGCCGAGCCGTAGTAGGCTCCACAATATTTGATCGACTTGGTAATGCTGATTGTAGAGGTAGAGACTAGCAACTCTCAAGGAGCAAGTAAGGAGCTAGATTACACTTTCTAAAGTTCCACCACCAGTCATACCAGTCGTACCGATTGAAGAGGCAATACCAACGATTACACTATCACCACAACTAGCTATTAACAGAGACACAGAAGAAACTTGGCTCTGTAAGAATGAGAAAGACATCAGAAGATGAGAGAACTAGAGTTTCAGGGCACATCGGATTCATTTGCAGGCTATATGTGGAAGGAATATGTGGGAATTATTTTAGATATGCTTAACGTCGACTAAGTACATAAGTGGAGATTAGTTATATTCAACTTAGAGGATGATGTTGGAGGATAGCACCAATTTTAGTTACACTGGAGCAGCGAATGTTAATTTCATGGAAGGATTTTATCTACTATTTTGATAAGCAGCTAGAACTAACCTGATTGGGACAAAGAGACGTACTAAGAGTTAATTTTGGAAACAAGATTGTCTGGAGACCAGGCTAAAGACAAGAAACCTTTTGCAAGATCGATAGGACCCCAGCAATAAGGTAACGATTTTCATCACCACCAACAGAACAGTGGTCAGTGTCAGCAGTCGCAGGGCCACGGTTACAACCAGTAGCAAACGATTGAGGCACAACTTACCATTTCGAGGACCAAGGGGCCACTAGGCCAGATGCACACTATCCAGGAGATTCCTGAGGGATAGATGGTCCTATAGATTCCACCACCAGTAGTATAGAAGTTGCCAGCCACCGACAGAATTTATGTAGACATACCACGTGGTCATGGTGCGAGCGGAGCTTTCTTAGTGATTATTCCTTTCCATCTCGGATCTTGTTCGATTCAGGACCTTCATATTCTTTTATCTCTCATATCTTCACGAATAAGTTTCAGCTAGTTACACATCCTTTAGACTTTCTGTTATCCGTCTCTACTCCTTTAAGGGAGGTATCTCGATTGAGAGTATCTGTAGGAGATGCATCATCAGTCTAGATGAGTCAGAGCTCATTTTTGATCTGATCATTTTTCGAATGTTGGAGTTCGATATCATTCTCGGTATGGATTGGTTATCATTCTACCATTTTAGTATCGACTATTTTTCTAAAACATTCAGCTTGCGAGTGTACGATGGATCAGAGTTGATAGTAGCAACCTCACAGGGCAACTAGTTTGTGGAGTCACTTTTGGCATACGTCAAGGAGGTGATGATACGGGATCGGGATGCTGTGTTGAGTAAGACACGAGTGGTCTTAGAGTATCAAGATATCTTTTAGGACATACCAGGTTTACCTCCAGTGAGAGAGGTTGAGTTTCTGCATCAAGTTGCAGCACGGATATCCTGAGCATTATATCGTATGATATCTACTGAGATGAGAGAGCTACAGACCTAGTTAGATGAGTTGTTATCTCTGAGCTTTATTCGTCAGAGTCATTCTACATGGGGAGCAATGGTTCTCTTTGTGAAGAAGAAGGATGGAGTAGCCAATTTTATTTTAGATCGGAGATCGGCTGAGACAACGTATTTTTAGGAGCTTTGTATGAGTAGCCATCTTGGAGTAATAAAGTGGTCAGATCTTAGCTAGAGGACTCTTGGATTCAAACTCGAAAGGAGGAGATCTCCAAAGAGCCAAAGGCTAATTGGACCATTAGAGCAGATGGAGGACTTTGAATGAAGGACTGGTTAGTAATGCCGAGTGATCCGCAATTGAAGAAGGACTTATTTGACAAGGCGCATCGTACCAGGTACACAGTGCATCCAAGCACAACTAAAATGTACAAGGACCTGAAGACACACTTTTAGTGGAGTGACATGCGTAGGGAGATTGTAAAGTATATGGCTAGATGTTTTACCTGCTAGTAAGTGAAGGTAAAATATCAGAGACTGGTAGGAACCCTACAGTCTTTACCCTCTGGAGTGGAAGTTGGTAGATATTTCTATGGATTTCATTGTAGGATTTGCCGAGGTCAAAGAAGGGAAACAATTTAGTTTGGGTAATAGTTGATTGGTTGATAAAGTCAGCACATTTCATTCCATTGAAGACGACGTACACGGCAGAGACGTATGCAAGGATATTCATCCAGGATATAGTGAGATTACATAGAGTTCCAGAGATATTTATATTAGACCGATGCTCGGTTTTCACTTTGAATTTTTATTTTGGTAGATGGGGAAAATCTTGCCCTAAGGTATATCGGTCCATTCGGGATAGTGGAGTGCATTGGAGTCATTTCATATCGGCTAGATCTTCCAACATCGATGTCAAGTTTACACGATGTCTTCCATGTTTTGATGCTTAAGAAGCATCTATGTAACAAGGAGCAGCAGCGAGTAATAGACATGCCAGAGGTCAAGATTCTTTATGATATGACTATTATTGAAATTCATGTGTGTATTCTTACCAAGGAGGACAAGAGACTTAGAAACAAAGTGATTCGTTTAGTTAAATTTCAATAGAATCGGAAAGGAGCTGAGGAAGTTTTTTGGGGCGCGATGAGGATATGCATCACGATAATTTGCACCTATTTGAGCAAGGAAATTGTTTGGATATGATTCACCTATGTTTATGATTATCTACATGCTCATATCTATACTTAACGCTAGAATGGTGGTATTAGCACTTAGCTCCTAATTATTCGAAACACATGGTATATATATGGGGGGTTCCTTATTTGGATTTTTTGCCCGACGTACTAGTTTTGTATAGTTAGGAGTTAAGTGGTAGTATTTACATTCTATATTGTTAAGTATAGATATCGACGAGGATTCTGGAGGAAGCGCAAAGATGTTATGCGTCGCGACAACCCGCACCTATTTGAGCAGATAAATTGATTGATTTTGATTGGTGTTCATGATTATCCATATTGTAATATTTATATTTAATGCTAGAACGAGGGTATTAACACTTAACTTCTAATTATTCAGAATATATAGTATATATATGGGGGGTTCCTTGTTTAGATTTTTTGCCCGACGTACTTATTCCGCTTAGTTAGGAGTTAAGTGGGAGTATTCGCATTCTAGATGGTTAAGTGTAGATATTGCTATGCTTCATATCTGGGGATTAATGATATGAGATGTGTATGGGAGGGTTCCTTATCTGGATTATCCTCTCTTGGTGCTTTTCTCATATTATTAATCCCTAAGATACGATTGCGGAATTTCGGGGACAAAATTCTGATAAGAGAGGAAGAATGTAAAACCCCGTAAATTTTAAATATTATGTGAAAAATAATAATAAATATGTTTTATAGTGATAAATAATATATTTTTATGTTTGAGTATGCTAGGGATTGATTTGAGATCAATCTAATTTATATATATGAATATAGGAGTGAAATCATGAACGGCATGCACGAGCTTGAATCTGGCAAAACGATTAGTTAAGAGTATTTATATTTCATACACATATATAGTTCATGAATCTAGAAAACTCAAAATACAAAAATTGTAGGTCTCTTCAACATCTTTCCAACGCATCTTAAATCACCTCTTTCTGAGTTTGGATGTGAAAGTTACAGCCAAAACAAAAACGACATGCACACACAGATTTTTCCTGATAAGCCAACTTATAAGTCGACTTACACCAAGTCGGCTTATAAGTCGACTTACAGACTGTTTCTAGTTTTTTTTTAGGTTTTTTGGGTTGTATCTGTGTTGTTTTGATCCCAGGCTTATATATACTAATTTAAACCCTATTTTGCTGCACTTTTTCATGAGAATACAGTAGCCACCCATCCTCTAAAACCCTAGTTCAAGTTTTTGAGTTTTTAAACTAGTTTGGTGAAGGAATTGCCAAGAGGAAGGCGAGATCTGTGTTTGTACCAAAGGAAGAGGTCTTGCACATGTGTTGGAAGGATCAAAAGTGATGCGAGGCAAGATTATCTTCACCAAACCCATCCTCAAAGTTAAATAACTAGTTTAGATGTTTAATATGATGTTGAATACGTGTTTTCATACTTTAATCTTAACCTGTGGTGTTAAAAGTCAAATTTTTGATATTAAATATTAAACCAATGCTAGATCAGTAATCTTTTCTTGCTATTTATGATAGAATAATGATCATGATCTTTAGGGTTTTAATTATTTTCCTTTTAAATCATTTAAACATGCTTAACTTATGTAATAACCCTAGTTTGATGTTTAACTATCTTTTCATGCTAATTAAACATGCTTAAACCCTAGGTTTGTGATACCTAAATAACTTGGACATGTTTTAATGAATTTTATGTCTCTGTTCATATTTATAAATGATCATGCTATGGCAATCATCTGATATTTCATGCCTTTATTAATAATCTTGTATAATCATGTAACCTGATCTCTGTTACTTAGTTGTAATGTTCATAACCTGGTTCCTATGTTCCATGTTGAATAGAACGAGTTTTGTTTGAGAAATATCACAAAAAACATCGAAACATCAACCTGGAAGTCGGCTAAGTCGACTTTCATAAGTCGACTTATGTTAGGCATAAGTTGACTTACGGGCATTTTTCCAGATTTCATGTGTTTTTTTTTGCACTATTTTGAGATGCGTTCGCAGGGTTCGAACCGCACTTTTGTACACGTACATTCATGCATACACCAATACAGTGTCGTTGCTCACACATGAGTAACCCAAAGGGGGTTTTGACAAGAGTTGAGTTGTTTATAATAGAGTAGTGATTGTTCATACACTCGTTGGATATCGTTATTAAGCACAACTCAGTACTATATGGGATAGTATGTTGATATACCAGATATACATAGTTTATGCATAAGATGGTTGTCGTTGATGAGCCCTGTTCAGTGCTAAATGAGGTAGTGCGTCGATATACCATATGTACAGGCCATTGAGTCGGGTTTGGATGTTCTGTATAGCAATCCATCCGCACGAGTGTGCGATGTGTTTAGTTGATTCATGTTGAGATAGTTTCATTATTTCAGTTGTATACAGATATTCCATTGAGACATGATTTCTGTATGAGGTATACCTTCGTACATCATGTCTATGCATTTATTTCCTTATTTTGCCTGTTTTGTACCTGTACTTTTATTTGATTCCACTAGAGGATATAACTATGATTGGTAAAACGTGTTTATACATAATGTAGGTGCATGGCAGGTTTAACATCTCTGGGTTTATCTTGGACTACAACCATATATGAAAATAGGGACGTCACAAGATAGCATTGGAAATGTATGACAGTTGAGTCTTGGGCGAGAGATCGTTTATGTAAATGGTTCACCATTGAGTTATATTGTGACGGGCTATATGGTATTGTAGATTACACAGGATTTTATACTGGTATTCTTATTAACTACCCAAAGGTAGTATGAGGTATTGGGTTAACATATATGACTTGGTTTGGTTGATATTTTAGTATTGCATTCATTTATTCTATTATTCTTAGTTTTAGAGTTAATATTTAGCAAATCATAATTTGAGATATATGGTATATACATGAGGGTTTTCTTGTTTGGATTATTTCGCTCAATGTACCAGTCTCATGTTATGGATTTCTAAGTATTAACCCCATCTAGTACAGGATAAATGATTTAGGTAGACTATGCATATATAGGTAGAACCTCCATCATATGTAGCAGCCCTTCCCTTAGGGGTGAATGGAGATAATCTTACTAGCACTCTGATGCTGTTGTTTTTTTCCTTCTTTTCAAGTAGTGGATCAGAGTTTCAGAGAGTCACAAGTTGACAGAGTTTCTGCATAGTCACCGTTATTTCTTTATAGAAAGCTTGTGCTCCATATTAGTTTAGTATTTGTTTAGTGATTTATAAACTTGTATTTCATTTTGAAGGCTGAGGGCCTTAGTACTATTTTTGTTGACTCTGTGTATTGAGATATTTCACATTTATTTCAATTCATCAGTTGTACTCTTTTTATTTAGATGGGACATGATCATATTCTTTGGATATTTTTTCTCTTGACATGTTCATTTCATTTTTACTTTTCTTAGATCTGCTTGTACCTGTACTGTTCTTAATTGATTCCACTAGAGAGATATTAAAATGATAGTAAAACGTGTTATTGCACTGTGTGGGTGCATGATAGGTTCGGCATCTCTGGATTTACCTTGGACTGCAACCTCGTCTGAAACCAGGGGCGTCACAATTGTATTCTGGAGTAGGTTGACATGCCTATACTCCGCAAGGTGTTTGAGTAAGGTTGTGAGCCACAAAATATTACTATGAGCCACAGGATATTATGAGTGCCTTACTCAGTATCATTATTTTCTTTGTAGAGGATCATAGAATTGTAAATTTGATCTCGTGTTACATGCCTCGAGGATATAATGTAAAGTTATAGTTTGTCATGCACAACGTATCCTAGATGAGATCATTTATCGGATTTTTATTCTTATTCCCGCGTCAACTACCCAAAGGTAGTGTGAGACGCTATGATACAACTTGTTCTTTTTTATGAGGTTTGGTAATGTATTGTCCTTTGTTTACTCTTTTTATTCATAGGATTTAGGAGTTGATATTTAGCGATCCACAATTTGAGATACACGGTATATATATGAGGGTTTGCTTATTTAGATTATTTAGCCTTACATACCCATTCTCGTGTTGTGGATTTCTAAATCTCAATTCCTCTTAGTTCGGTGCATATGATTATTATATCTATATATACTATATCTTGTATTTTTATACACCTAACCCCCTCCCCCTTAAGGGTGGAGGAGATGATCTTGCTAGCACTTTGACGCTCATTGTTTCCATCTTTTTCAGGCAGCGAGTCAGGCGTCCGGAGAGTCGTTGGTTGATGAAGATTCAGTCTAGCTCACCGTCATCTATTAGTAGTTAATTAGTGTTCCATAGTAGCTTATTATTTATTTTTAGTCTTAGAGATGTATTTTATGTTGGAGGCTAAGTTCATTAGTACTATTTTCAGTTGACTCTTGTGTTTAAAGAATTATTACTCTTATTTTAGATTTGTACTTCTTTTCTTCTGTTGGAATATGATTACATTTATTATTGGATCTCTTCTCTATATTATGTTCCTTGTATTTTTACCTTTATTCTATCTGCTTGTACCCACATTTCTTTTGTTGACTTCCACTAGAGAGATATTACTGTGATGATGAAACATGTTATTACACAGTGTTAGGTACATGGCAGGTTTGACATCCTTGGGTTCACCTTGAACTATAGCATTGTGTGAAATCAGGGGCACCACAATTCTTTAAGTAAACAACAATAGCTTGGAACGCTTTCTTGGTGACAAAGTAATTTTGTTGTGTATTATTTAGTGTCTTGCTTACATAGTAGATCACATGAGGCTTCCCTCCATACGTTGTCCTAAGACAATACCAATCGCAAAATCGGATGCATCACATGTTAACTCGAAGGGTAGGGTCCAATCTAGTGCATGAATGGTACGAGCCACAGTTAACTCCTTTAGATAGTTAAATGCCTTAAGGCATTAAGGAGAGAAATCGAAGGGTGTATCCTTGGCTAAAAGATTGGCCAAAAGTCTAGCAAGTTTTGTAAAGTCTTTAATGAACTATCGATAAAAACCATCAAGACCAAGGAATGATCTGACATCCTTGATAAAAAATAGCATGACCATACCAGAGGAGATACTAATCACACACCATTGAAAAGTTAGAGAAGTATCGCATAACCCAAAGGGCATGCAACTAGTAGGCAAAGGTTCCATACAAGCATGTGAAAGTTGTTAGACTCTAATGCCACTAGGAAAGAACCCTAGAGGGGGTGAATAGGGTTTATGCTAATCTAATCCGATTTAAATACCAATTAGAACTTACTAACAAATATTCTAGCAAAGATAATATGCAATAAGATATATATGCAAGGATAAGTAAACTAAGCAATGGTAAACAATATAATGAATGAAATAAACAAGATGCAATAGGCGATATAAAATGAACACAAAAATAAGTGCGCTAATGCAAACACAAACGAACCATATCATCACGGAGTTCAGACATTCCATCTTACTTCTCCGCTCCCCACTCCCAGGGAGAAATTCACTATCATACCCGGGTTTTCAACGTTCACCAGAAAATATTTACACCTCACACTCGGTTTTTAAGCTCACCGAAAACTTTACAATCAATACTCTTGTAATCACACTCTACACCCTCTAAGTGTTGGTCTCTAGCCTATGTCTTCCTCAAGTGTTTGGATTTACAACCTCTTCCTAGGCTTTACTGCCGACACCACTCCTTTTGGAACGACCATGTCTCTCACCACATACTCCTCTCGGTGCACAAGTGTATTACAAAGTGATCTCACAAATTAAGCACAAATACAATGTTTGTTCTCTACAATAGATGAGAACTCAATTAAGGCTCACTCTCAATGTCATGATCCCACAACCCTAATATATACTATGTATGCAAATACAATAAGCACAATGGTTGTATGTGTAAGCAAAGAGATAAATCAAACTAAAATCAATGTAATTCTAGCTAATATAAATTATAACCAAAATAAATAAATAGCTAGAAAAGAGTTTAAAAAACTTCTCCAATGAATGACAATAGAGAGAGGAAGAAGAGTTGAATGCTCAAACACCAATGGATGATCTCCTCAAGCTCTTGTAAAATTCTCTTCACAAACCAAAACTTGAAAATGCATAAAAGCTTTTTAAACACACTTAAACAAACTTTAAAACTCTTATAAAACTCTCTTAAACTTGTTTAAAATATTCTCTTGGTTGGTGGGAGAGTTGAATGCAATGGGATATTTATAACAACCTAAAACATCAGCCAAAACCCACACAAAAAGACCAAAAACCCATAAAACAACAAAACTGGAAACAAGCCGTTATTATGCAACGGTCATACTGGCGGTTGACTATAGTGCCAGGTCCGGTCGACCGTGAAAGGCTGAAGAACAGAACAAAGTCTCTGGACTTTTGGCGGTCGACCGCCGTGACCACTCCGGTCGACCGCGAACGGATATTTCAGATACTCAGGTTTAAAACAGGAATGCTGATTTTTAAACTTGATTTAAAAATAGCAAACAAATTCAAAAAAATGTAAAACTTCAGAAAATGATTGTAAACATGAAAATGAACATATTACAAAAACTGGTTTTCAAAAAGCACTTTCCATTTGTAAAAATCATCATTTTACAAATATGTCCAAAACATAAAAACATGAGATACTTGAATTTTGATGTTTTGACATAAACCAAGTTTTGAAACTTTGTAAAACAATTTTATAGACTTGATTAAAAATATAAATTAATGTTGTTAAGTCTATAAACCAAAAACTCAACATTATGCAAAAATAAAGTTTTGCACAATATGCATTTAGCAAAATACTATATATGTAACATATAATATGTATATGAATGTATATTTATTTTATATCTATAAAGCTAAACCAAATAAAAACAATAAATACGAAATATATCATTTCAAATTTATATAAACTTAAAAATCAAAACGTGTATGTGTATATATAACTATATATATACATAGAAACCAAAAATTAAAATATGTGTGTGTGTGTCTATA